>JACCIC010000005.1:5507500-5730000 GCA_018907035.1 Sycobia sp. Sy_11
ATAAAAATCCGGGTAAGGGGTCACGCTTCCCCACTTTCGTCGTCGTTTCACTCGGTCGCCAAAAAGGGGCGCGAAGTTACTCTCCCTTCCTCTCTGCCTGCTCCCGACACTCTCCCTTCTTCTATGTCCCCATGGTTGGCTACTTTTGAGTTGCTTTTAGATTAGAGTTTTAGAGGCACGGTTTAAACGGTTATATGTGCACTTCTATGATAGTCTTCGCTGGTCGTATGAGTAACTAACTGATGTCTAAGGCTGTATCACTCAAATAGAATGGAAAATTAATGAATCCAATCTACGTATCGAGATTATTGAGACGCATATTAAAAATAATCCTATATTTCGCTCAAGCGACAATAATTCAATAAGCAATGAACCGCAAACTTCCGGAAAATCTGAATTTCTGAAATTTCCTCCTGCATTAATTCTGATCCTCTTAATAATAATGCTAGAATCTAATAAATGCTATGACATTAGATATATTTAATTATTTAATTATTTAATTGCTGCTTTTCGACCATGGTCTTGGTCGACATCACGCATGGCACACTCACTTTTTTAGACGTCAAGTGGCACACGTAATTCTTTTAAATCTTATCATCGAATTATGAGTTAAATTGCTATCACGACTGCTTGTGTTGATAACATACATAATGTTAAAGAGTTTTTCAATAACAAAGCTTCTAAAATCCTTTGAGATAATGGAGATTTACCAGATAAGGCTACTTATGAGCTCTAGCACTTATTCAAAGACTTAGATTCAGATAGCATCGTCGTATATAATAGATATTTCTTCCATGATGAGTTAACGATATATTCTATTAAGAATTTAGGATTACGAAAGTCACGTGTTAATTCATAACATTAATCCAATCTGATCAGTCAACTTCTAATAAATCTTCAGTCCTTTATACTATAAATATTTTTACATTTCAACATTAACAGGCTGCGCATAAATGTCTCACTTCCAGAATCGTATTATTTAGACAAAAATTTTGATTCAATAGCAAATACCGAAGTGTTTTTATACAAGGTTTTGCTTTAAAATTCTGTAAAAACTTTACTGAAACATATCAAATAATGAAACAAGTTTATAGCGATGATTGTCTATCCCGTAGACGTGCTAACCAGGACTTTCAACGCTTTAACAGATGTGGAAGAATTGGAAAACGACGATCATTCGCACTAGTCAAGAGATACCGTGAACAAAGAAAATACGAAAATTGTGCGTGAATTCGTTGAAGAAGAACAGAAATCCCCGCTCGAATATCTCAAAACGGAATTATATACATTCATTATTGATTTATCACATTTTGCTCCGCACACGTGAAAACAATACTAAAAGGTCTGAGAATTCAGCTTTTTTATCAAAAATTGCATTTTAAGGATGTTTATCAGTAAAATGAGTTTCTATAAATTTCTCTGGAATTTCGTCATGCATCCATTTTAACATCTTCTATATGTGATGAAAATCCAACCCCACTGTTTAGATAGTACAGAGTAGGCTTAAGCTATAAGTTGAACGTCCCTATCCACTGATCGTATGCGTCTAATATACCGTTCGGTTTTTTGTCTTTTTTGCCCGGAATGCATCATTTGGACATGAATTGAAAACAGCAAGCTAACAGTAGTGCCATTCTAAAAACAGTGATTTTGATTAAAAACTTATCTCATCAAGAACGATCTCGATTTTAGATGCATCGTTCATTAGAAGCATTTTATTTATTGCAGTACAAATATTTATAATAAAAATTTTCAAAAATTGTTTTGATATATGATCTTTAAAGTACTCCTGGTGGAATAGTAGTCTAAGCAGAAATAGTATCATCAATTCTATAGCGACTTTTCAACTGCCGTGATACGACGATGAAACAACCATAGATTTTAATTTGATCAAAAGCCTTGAAGGAGTCACTTTGTCAAATGCTTTGAAACAGTTTAAATAAATAACATCCATTTCCAACACCTTCGTGAATGATTTATGTATATAATCTGTGTACAAAAATGAATTGGTAAGCAAACCTATTTTTACAAAATTTATTCTGAGAAAGGTTCAGTAAATAGTATGTATACGAATAAAAGTAATGGTTCATTGATATGTCAAAGATTTTATGAATTAATTCTCATCAATAACAACAAGATAATAATATGACTCGATTGGAGAAAAAATATGGTGAAACATAAATATAATGTCTTTAATGCACAACATGATATTTTAGTTCCTATCGTCAGCAATAAAATAGGATTTGGAATACGTATATTGGTAGAAAATAAAGAATAAATACGTTTATATAGATTAAAAAATTTGTGAATAATTGATTATATGATTTAAGCTAATATAAGTAAGTAAAAGCTTCGAATTTGAAGTGAGAATTCATAAACGATTTACGAGTTAATATTTATAGATTAGCTATCCGTCATAGTCCAGAAGTGGATGTTTTTTTTATTAATGTATTGATTTCATAAATACCAAATAATAAATGCGATACGTGAAAGCACGCAAGATCAATACTGTAAATTCTGATCGAGCTCTATTTCACCATTTAAGAATATTGAACCGAATGCTCTTTTTTCCCAAATAAACAAGGCGCTTTTCTGACCCCCTCCTCTGTCCCGTCATTCTCCTCTTTTTTGCTCGTTACACTCGAGCTTCGATAATGCTTTGAAGCACAGTTTTCCAACTTCTATATATCTGGAAGCTTTTACAGGTGCCATTTCCGAAGCTTTACAATGTCGCGTTTTATGGGACGCCTTTCGACTTTTCGATCGCTCGTTTTAAAAGACTTTTCGCGCTGCATCGGTGTCTATATAAAGATATATATATATATATATATATATATATATATATATATATATATATATCGCAGAATCGGCGCGTCCGCGCTCTGGCCTCCCAGAATAGGTCAAACTAGCTTGCGGGCGTCGCGCCGTTGCGCGCTAGCAGTCTGCACCTGCGGAGATAAAGTCATCGCGAGACTGCATGCGCGCGTAAAACGCCTATATATGCGCATAAAAGCCCTCTTTAATGCCTCTCGGACTTTTTCCTTATCGCCGCGGGAGGAGGTGCGCTTCTTCTTTTTTTTCTTTTTTTTTAAGCCCGCGACGATAGCGCGAAACGCGAGAATCCGAATTGATAACGCCCAAGTGGATGTTTATATATAACTCGTTTCGAGAGTTATAACGACAATTATTCGCAATAATGGCCAGAATGAAATGAGACTGCGGTCCCATCAAGCGGCCATTGCCGTTTTATTACAATGTGTAATACGGCCGCCGCCACAATATAACCGGCTAATGTCGCCGGCGATCAATCCGAGGCTCAGAAAATGACAGTGCAGTTATGTGTCAAAGGTCGATTAAGGTATTCCACGGGCGGGTGTCTGCAATTCAACGAAGCATGCCTCGTAAAATTAACCTTATATGCGTGTATTTAACTGTTAATGGAGGGGATGCTTTGTAATCTATTTTTAGATTAGCATCAAGTACTTTGGAATATGAACGTTTTCACCCTATTTTAAAATTTTTATTCGCGACAAATTTTTACATTCTAAAATTATAATACATATTCATAGCATTATAATACGTATATATACAGGATAATTTCAAATTTTATTAGAAATTATTTTCTGTAAAAATAAATAAAATTGTTTACTAATTTGAAGCTTATTTTTCTAGGAAAAATCACAAAATTCATTATATAACGTAAAACATTGTAACTAAGTAGCACTAATTTACACCTAAGTATCAGTCATTGATGTAGAAAATTCGAATTGTATTAGTCTTCAGGATATAAATGTAACACAGAGAGTTGATAAACTAAAGTCTAGGCTTTTTTAAAAGTTCATCAGAACTTTTTTTTGAAGTGAATAGAAATATGTATATATTGGCCTGGAGAAACTTAAAATATTCATGGCTTATTTATAAAAAAACTATCACCCCCGTCTTGACTTTGCACGAGGTAATAATCTAACCAATGCCATTTTACAGATATAGAAAATTATTATTTTTATAAAGTATATAAAAACTGATTTGCTTATTTTTATGAATATATATTTTGAATGAATATTTATTATGAACCTATATTTATACACAAATGCACATTTTCAAATAAAGAATCTCATTTATACAATAAAGTTAGTTTTGTCTAAAATATAACATAAAACGTTCTTAGAAGTTCTGTCAGTAAATTCGGCACCTGTTCCTTAGACGATTAAAAAAACTTTTTATTTTATAAAATTTTTTCATAAAGTTCATTCTTTTCAAGAACAAATTCATGATATTCAATAATCATCTCCATTTTTGAATTTTCTTCTTATAAAAAATAAGCTTTATAGGGAAAAAATTAAAATTTAAAAAGTACTTTTTAAACATTTTTTGATTTCTTAAAAAATTGTCAATATTAATAAATTCAAAATTCCATTGTATCTGTTCTCAAAACAATTCAAACATATGGTTTGAGTACTTAATGATCCAAGATTTTTCTTTTATAACCACCGTCGTACACCCTACATTTCCTCAGATTACCGCACTAAATAGTACACGTACGCGAAATAAATCTTGAATAATTCATTTATTTTAAAATGAATTCTAGTCGATGTCAGTCGACAATACTAAAACTATATTTCGTTAAAATTTCGTTGCAATCGGATAAATAGTTTTTGAGATTGTGTGATCACGCTAACACGAAAATTTATGTACTTATATTTTTGGAGGTAATAATTAATAATATTCTAAGTAATATCAATGAATAATTAAACCCGTAAAAACCATGATATTTCGCATTTTCATGTAAAATAATTTTAAAAAATTCTCTGGTGTTAAATATTTTTTCGATACAAGTGATATTTTCATTGATATTGAAGTAAATCGGGCATTCGGCTATCCAGGAATCAAACCTGGGACCTTCTGTTTTTACGACGAATGCTCTTTCTCTTAATTATCAAAGCGATTGTACTTTTCTTTCAAGATTTTCCTCATATAGCCGAAATTTAATTTAGCCGTGTTTAAAACTAAAAAAAAGATATTCATCATATGAATGAATGAATAACATAAAAAAGGTCACTTTTGTAATGTAGGTCTTATTCAAAATTAAAACAGATAACTATTATCTTGGCAAATAAATAGATTTGAAATAAACTACTTTCTTAAAATTAAAAAAATTATTATTTTCCTAAATGTTTCAATCACCAACCATCTGATAATAAAATGTATAAGTAAGCATTAATATTCTGAAGCTAATAGAAGTTAAATCTATTAACGAAACTGCCTATAGAAAAATTAGATTATAAACTATTATTCGCTAACTAATGAAACATAAAGAATAACACTGGTTGCACTAAGATTACACCAGCCAAAGAACTAAATACTATATTATATTCAATCGGCGAAAATACTTCACCATATTTCTCATTGAAGCCTATGCAATATTAAAAGCAGTTAATTATATACAGAAAGGTAACACAAAAAAGTTATCACGAAGCAACGCAAGAGCATTTTTTTCCTCGGGCACTAAAAAATACAAACGATGTTGATCCAATCATAAAAGAAATAACTCAAACGATAGCAAAGAAAAAAACAATATATCGACATTGAACTCATATGGTTATTCGCTCGTATACAGGCATAGCACAACGTGATAAAGCAGATATTGCAGCAAAAAAGCCTCTGGTTTAAATACTCCTGCAGTATTACGTACTTGCCATCAATAAATTGATAATCAATCATTAAAAGTTTCAAACGAAGCGAGAAACAGTAGCCGAAAGGGCTTCACAAAGTAAATCAAAACTTTTTTTAACCAAGCCGGTTGGCTAATACGAGTAAAAAAAGTCCAGCAGTGATTATCAGATTACGGATAGGACATACTAATTTAACTCATTATCGTCTTATTACAGAAACCACTCCAAATCATTGCGATACCTGCAATCAAATCATCACCATTGAGCACATTCTCATATAATAGAACGAATATCGATCATTCCATGAAATGCTCAAAATACCAGGCAACCTAAAAGCTTTGCGCAATAATGGGACATACAACAATTAAACAATATAGCTCTACTTAAGGAAATTACTGTTTTCGATCACATTTATAATTATATATAGAAAAGAAGATATACAGCACCATAAAAGTGTATGATACGTATTCTACATATAAATATATAAAATTGCTTATTATGTACTGTTATATGAATATATTATGTAAAATACAATAAATATTAGATATAAGTAGGTACTAATTACGTGAAAGTTTATGTGCGTCAAAAAATCAATAATATAATTTTATAAAAAACATGATTTTTCCTTTCTAACCCATATGAAGGAAAAAATTTTTTAAAAAAAATAGTTCAGTCCTTATCAAAATACATTTTCGGTTCTATTCAGTGAACGTAAAATTTTCGGAAAAAAACATCAATTTTAAGAGAATGTGTTGCTTTCGAATCAGCATCGGTATATTACATCACTAAATACCGATTTGGGCGTACATTTGAATGAATTTTTTTGTTCTTTATATATTTATCAAAAAATATAAATTTTAATCAACTCTACAACTTTATTTAACTAACACTTTATTAATGTCTATTATTTGTCAAGATGAATTTAAAAAACTATAATTTTTAATGAATTTTTCATTTTCCACTACGACATTTGTAAGCAATATCTTAAGAATTATAAATTTACAAATTTTATCTAAAGTAGAGTTGTATACTATTCGAAAATACAGACGAAAAATAGTCGAATGCAATGTTCCAAAGTCTTTAGAGCTTGTCTGGCAACGTTGCATCCTCCATTCTATTATGATAGACCATCGAATAAGATAATAATTCATAACCGATTAAAAAATTAAAAAATTAAAAATTCCTTAATTTGGTAATTAACTTATTCAACTAAATTTTTATATAAACATTTTAGATATTTAAATAAACGTGTACAAATTCTTTAATATTTTTACAATTAAATAATGGTGTTTTATGTTTTAACTTCAGAATATACCTAGAAATACTTTAAAAATCAACTGACCATTCATACATAATTAAAAGTATTTCAATGAAAAAACAATCTCTTTACCATACCTAAGAGCGTTATTTTATAATTAAAGTTAAATACTTTGAAAGTGATAAATATTTATTTATTGCTAAAGCTTATCATGTACTTATAATTTCATAAACACGTACCTAAATTCTGAATAAAAAATTATAGAAAATTTTCGCGCCAAGTAAAATTGCGATTTATTAATAATAAAAGATTAAAGAATTGCCAAAAATATAATGCAAAAGTTAGTATATATATTGTAATAGGCTTTATAATAAGTGATGAAGTAAGAAATGGGAACGGCAATGACGACAGGCTAAAACGAGACAGACGGGTGTCCAGAACGGCAGACAATAGCGCATGTGATGCGTCTAGACAAAATAATGATTTGGATTTCAATACATTTGCATTCATTATTGCTCACTGACAGAGACAACAGCAGGCGTCACTCATCACCCGTTCGTTCGCCCCTGATGTCCCCCTTTCACTCTATTTCTTTTCATTTGTTAGATTCTTTACTTCTCCATTACATTGTATTCGTTCAAATAGAAATATTTCCAAACGAAAAATATTCTTTTACAAATTAGCTATATTTATTTGACACTTTTCTTTAAACGTCGATTAATTATTATTAATGTTTCAGACTGGATTATATTTAATATTCTTTCAAATGTTAAAGACTTTTTTTATCGCAAAAAATTAAATACAGTGAGTTTTAAATAATAACACACTCTGTTCGTTTAATAAAATAATTTCTGACGAGAGCTATAGATTTGTTTATACTGTAAAATGTATGAATATTCACTGCATAAAATATATTACGTTTAAATGAACAACTGACCCCACAAAAAAATTTAAGTGTATCTAATAATTCTGATAAATGTTTACTTTGTTTAATTAATACTGTTCAATTATTCATAAAAAAAATTAATGCAATGATTTCAATGTCCAATAACTGTCAGTATTTTATGTAAATGATACAAGCGAATTATAAGTACAGATAAAATAATTTTAATCACGATTTTTTCTTTTAAACTCTAAATATATAATAAAAAAATCACATTTATGATCATTTATGCTTGTATTTAATTTTCTAATATTAGTTACTCTGTGGTACATTTCCTTGTCAAATAATTTGTTGTCAAACATTTCTAAAAAATGTTTGTTTTCAATTATAAATAAATTGTTAAAACTACGATAAGAAACATATTTTAAAAGAAATATATTTTAACAATACGTTTTATTGAACCAAAAGCAACAATTTCACTCTAAATCAAGTTATTTTACTCAGCTATTGC
Source organism: Sycobia sp. Sy_11 (assembly GCA_018907035.1). Classification (NCBI taxonomy): domain Eukaryota; kingdom Metazoa; phylum Arthropoda; class Insecta; order Hymenoptera; family Epichrysomallidae; genus Sycobia; species Sycobia sp. Sy_11. The sequence goes on from JACCIC010000005.1 coordinate 5,515,825, forward strand.
TTATCTTTTATTATTTGGATTTCTTTAAATCCTTACAAATTTTGTAACATTATTGTATGAATAATAGCATATAAATTGTATTAATATATATCAGTAACAGATATTATCTCATAGTTAATTCATAATTTCGATGAATGGACTTAATATTGTGAAATTACTAGATATTAAATTAAAGTTAAATATTAAAACTTTCTAATAATAACTAAATAATAATGCATACTGTTAAATTTTACTTCCTACTTCCAAGCAGTAGATTTCTATGACATTTTAAATTATCTGTAATATATTTACATAACCTCTATAAGAGCGAAAACAAATATAACATAAAATAATTTTTATTTCTTATTATACATCATTATAAAATTGTTAATGTTTTCTCATATAGTTAATATGCAATTGTAACTGTCTATGTTTCGAACATTAATTCGATGATTAAAATATAGTCAAAATAAATTATTAAAATATTTATTAAATTTATTTCTGAATAACTTAAACTTATAAATATTATAAAATCGTCTGACAATAAAATTTTATATCAACTATTTAAATGCTTATAAAGTATTATAACTGTCTTAAATTAATGCTCTAGTTCTACATTTTTATTTTATGCATTTTTCAAAAAATAAAATGGCGCTCACTGTTCGAGAACTGTTATGAATTGAAAATGTGCACGAGTTAGTGGACGTAAAAACATCAATATTTAGCATAGTATTACAAAGACTGAATTAAGATTTTTAAAAAATCCGGGACTATTTTACTGTAGTAGCCCACATAGTGGCGTATTATGTTAGGGGCTTCGGGATTCAATAGCTCTGGATCTCATATTACAGAGAGAGAGAGAGAGAGAGAGAGAGAGAGAGAGGGAGGGAGAGAGAGAGATAGAGAGAGAGAGGTCACTAATACAATAATCTGTTGACCGAATAATAGAAACATTTTTAGCGTACTAAAAGTGATTGCTAATTATGGTTTTTTTGGAGGATATTATTGCCGTTACTAGCAAAAAAAATTATAGAGCATATCAAAACTCAAATATAAAGTAAGAAATATTCAGCATTTATTACATATTCGATTCGCAGATGTTTTATATATATTACGTCAATAATTATTATCGATGTTTTTAGATACTATTTAAACGTTCAAGCACATGAGAATTACTTATGATTTTTATCGATTAAAAGTCATGGAGATGGACCGTTAAGTAAAGAAATATTAATATTGATTAAACAGAATAATCGAACATCAATTTTTCACAATACGAGATATATTCTGGTTTACAATCATGTTTGAAAACTAAAAATTCACTGGCTTTTTAGGTCTGATGTAAATTTGGTGCAATCAGAAGACTGTCATTTACTAATCATTTAGAAAAACCACAAGGAACCATTAATGAAGACTTCTACGCACTGCAAATTATGTACAAATGATCGTGCATCGAAGAAAAAACGACCGCAATATTGCTACATGACGATCCTCGATAACGCATTGTGAGACCTTATAAATCTTAAAAAGATACTTAGAAACATCTAAACTGAAAGTCCTACTGCACCCTCACCATTCTCTAGATATTACTCCTAATACAGCAAAAACCACTTGTCTTGATTAATAGCTTTATAGCATATGCAAGCATTTCAACCCTAATGAAAATTATAAAAAAATTGATCGATTCATACATGTTATCGAAACACGAAGCGTGTTTATGACGCAGTATTCATTCACTGTCTGAAAGATGATTAACAGTGTTATAAAAAAATTATCATTAACAGTTTCCTTCAATAAAAATGAACTTTTCTCTTTAGATGTAAGAAATCAAATATATTTCTGAGACATATTAACAAGACAATACAGGATAAACGATTTTGACGGCAACATAAAAAAAGATAGTGAACACAAGATATACAGAATTTCTTTGATTATTAGAATTTTAGTTCAGTACCTGATGAGAAACTAAAACGGAGTGTAAAGTTGGACTTAAATTAATGAGACATGGGTAGACAAATTAGCGAAGGAATGTCAAAAAAATAATTTTTTCGTACCCATATTTTTGTTTTAAGGTAGATATAGTCATAACAATTTTATAGTTCAGATTATACGAGGGTGATTATAAAAAAGGACAGTCTGACTGCGATTATAACAGGACTGTAAGATTTTAATTATCATATTTTTTAATTCAAGTAAAATAATAGTATATTGCGCAATAAGTGAATAAAATAGATCATTTCGATACGAGGCGATATTTTTACCCAAGCCAAGCAAGTGTCGTTTGTCCAATATTACTCGTGATTTGTGTAAGAGACTTTCTTACACTATGAATATTTTTCACTATTTTTATAGACAAGTCGAATAAATCTTTCTAGATTTAAAGAAAACTACCTGTAGATAAAGATTTGTTAAAGATTAATAATAGAGGTTTGAACCACAACGTACATTAGCATCAAGAATCGGTATACGGCATCTTTGATATCTATGAGGCTAATAATTATAGAGTCAAGCCATATCTGGCAGCTGTCTAAATTATAATTGCCTTACTGAGTCAATTATGTAAGCTACCGAAATGATCCTAAAGATTTTAGATAGAACTATAAGGCCCGACTATTATGCTTAATATTTCATTCTACTATTAACAGAACTCTTTAATACATTGAGCTCTACGACATTTATAGTTTATGAAATCATAATAATATTGAATTCTACGCGATTTTAAGTATGCTAATTTATTCGATATTAATACAGAGTTAGTTTTTTACCAATGTAGCATGATCTATTACAATATTGCATTATGATATCAAAGTTCAATAAATAAGGTTTCTCGCACAAGTGGCAAAACTTCTCTGAATTAGTATATAGGGTCAAGAAACTCTTTATATTTACAATAATCCTAAAATATTCTCATAAACACTGCACCAGAAATTATTTTTTAGCATTTGTTCGTAAGGTGATTGTATAAAATAAGTACTCAATGTACAATAAAGCAGATGTGTAGTGAGAATTGGAAGAAAGAAGATCACAACTCAGTTCAGATAGATAATCTGAGTCAGATAACGTATAAAGAGGTCAAGGGTGTATCCTTTCTTGTCAGATTAAAGCGTTTGCTGAACATCGAGAAAGATCAAAAGAGCTTACAAAAAATTTAACCAAGTGCTCTGCGAAATGGTTTACTTTTCCAAGTAAAACTTTGTAAGCACATTAACATTAAATAGTAAAAAATTTTTCTTCAAATCTAACAAAAGCAAACGTATGGGCCAATAATTTATGTGCTATTTTTTTTAATTTATATGATATTTTTCCAAATGTTTATTTAGTGTATAAATTGTCATTCACTGCTACTCTAATAGATCTTTATCAGTATTACAACAACAAAAAAATACGTAGTGATTTAAAGTGCTTAACGATCGCATATCGGTTCTATACAAATTAGTCATTGAATCCGAATTAGAACGATTGGTTTTGAGTAATTTTTCAAAAATAAATGAAGAAAATTTTACAATTAATTTATAGCTATATAAAATGTGATATTAAAGGAAATTAAATAAAAGTTAATTATTAAAATATGATATGCATGCTTGTTATTATCTCACACTTTAAAGGATAGAAATTTATTTTCATATTTGATTTGAATCTAGTTCGCATTTTTCTGCCTGGAAAAGAAGGAGTAAGGCCCTTGTCTTTTTCATAGCATTGGATTTCACAAATTCTGAATCTACCACTGAGCACCTATTAAAAAAAATGAGATAATTCAAATATATTAAATAAAAATGAGCAAAAACAATTGCACAAAACATATCCTATTTATTTACTATTTACTAAATCAATTTTATTCATAAAATTTTAAAATAAGTCAAAACAGTATAAAATTCCATTTAATATGTTTTTTTTTATATTTTTCTACAAAATTTTTATCAAATTTGTGATCAAATTTAAAGGGATTTCAATATATTTGATTATTTTACTAAAATTACTAAAGAACCACTGATCTATACATATTTTTTTTTTATTAACCATACAACAATGGTCTGTCTATATTTTTCTAATAAACTGCGGCAATACCAATCTGAACTTTAGACAAGTCATTATTTTTCTGAAACAAACGCAGTACAGACGATCTATTCGAGCTCAAAAATATCAGAGATCCAGTTTTTATACGAATAAATTTTAAAAATTGCAAATAATAAATATCTCTTCATTGCCTTTATGAAAGTTTTGGTCTTCATATTAAGAAAAAATTAGACTTTTATAACACATGTATATTTAATTTAGAACTTTGAATATCATATATACTAAAGTTGAAATACATAAAAACTCTCCTTAAATATTACATGCCTTGAATATTTGATTTTTGCTTCAAAAACTAATTCGGAGGAATGTCTAGGAGCTATCTATGAATATAGTATCCAAGGATTTATTTGAAGTATTTTCTTCAAATAAATATATTGAACCCAGAGATTTCATTATTTTCTTAAAACATATAAACTAAATTGAAAAAGCGAAATCCTGAACAAAAAAGTTTTAAGATAATCAGTGACTCTAGTTTCTTATCAAATCGTACATATTAAAGGGTTAAGTATTGTCAAAAATAAAATGTTCATATGTATATTTGATAAAAAATAATATCGTTAAAATGTATTTATGTCCAAACTTATATTATTAATAAAAAAAAAATTAAATTGAATAGCTCTATGTAATATATTCACAATCTCTTTATATTTCTCTCAATAGTTTTTCTATTAACAATCTGCAAGCATGAAAAATTTTCTCGCAATTGATTTTATATATTTCCCTATAAACAATCTAAAAACAGATTAAATATACAGTAACGACTACCTAGTTATTAAAAAAAATATATTTAACAACCTACTCATTTTTACTTTACACCGATATCTGATAATATAGTTACTTTGCAAGTTCTACGATTTATTCTCCGATATGCCTGGATCCAATGCATAAATCTTATTTTGTGAGATTTCGAATTAAAGGTAATTAAAAGTACTAATAATAAAAATAAAAACCTATAATTTATCAATTTTTATCAAACAAATTTATTTGATACTTAAGACGAAAATTTCAATAGTTCTAAAAATAATTTATAAAAATTGGTTTTCTATTTTGACGATTTTACTATGCACTTCTTAACACCAAAAGATATTGCTTTATATCCATGGATATAAATCCATGCATATAAAGCAGATACAACTCTGCATTAGTATAAAACACGCAATAAAAAAGTATATTAGAATAAAATTATTCCGTAAGTAATAATTATTGAAATCCTCTTAAAAATCTAATGTATGTCTAAAAATAGTATACTAAAAAAACTGGTTGAGATATTAGTAACTTGAAGAAGTAGAATTTTCTTTAATAACAATAGAGAACGTTTAAAAAGATTCAATAATCACTTTTCCACAAAACAGATATACAAATACCAAATTTTATCTACTTCGGAATCCTGAAATGCATTTTCTGAAAACTGAGGACGGATTACATCTACAATATTACATGGAACAATCTGAAATTTTAACAATAGCTTCACAAATATTTGCTTTATAAATAATTTACAACTTATTTTTTGCAAAACAAAGGCGATTTTTTTAAATGCACCTATTTACGCCTTCTGCCTCTCGCAGATTGAATGCAAACGCAGTCAACAACATGTATCCACTGTCAATCCGGTCACTTGCAATCCCTATAGCATGTAGTTTCTCGTTCTACAGCTCCGTCGCTGTCATCCTAAACTATCGCTTATATTTGGCCACCTCGTGTTAAAGATCCATGCAACGACCATCAGCACGATTAACAATTTCTTCTGCGGATGCTGGTGCAAGAATAGTAGAATACTCTTAAAAGTAGCTACACACTTCAGCGTAGGCCGTCCTTTTGAAGCCCGTCTATATGAAAGACATGTATATCAGAATATAACGAGGAAAGTGGCGGGAAATACTTCGTTTTGGCTTCTGTTTGAAGATTGTTTAATAAAATAAGTGATTGTAGCGTGTCAGAGGAACGTAAACTTGTGTTCATTGATGAGAAAACATAATTCAGTTACGATCTCAACTCAATGAGAAACTCAGATTCAAGGTGTATATTCGCCTTATAAGAAAAGTTCTAATAATGATTATCAGAGAAAATCATTTTCAGAGCAAAGAGATCCCAATATGTACAACAATTGGATTTAAAATAAACATGCTAGATCAATATATAAAATCGTGTTTGAGTAATATCGCAGCAAAATTCATCTCAAAGATGTTCTAATTCTTGGTGTTAACTACACATCCATTTGGAAGATATTGACTGATGGATTTCACAATCCGCGCCTGGCATCACGTCCGAGTTCTATAAATCGACTGCAAGTACCTTGGCCAACTATGGTATTGTATAGATATTCATTTTCACCGCTATACTACATTATGACAGTCTTTGGGAAACGGGTGTCAAATCGACCAAACACTTGTTAAAACGAGCCATAGGGAATTACAAAATGACTTTTAAAGAGTTAACTAACATCGTGGCCGAAATCGAATCATGTCTCCATTCCCGCTCACTCTGCCAACTGGCATCGTACTCCTAAGATTTACAAATACTGACACAGGCTCACTTTCGCATCTGAACTACATCAGGTGTCATCAAGAAACGTTTCCATCGCTGCCTGAAAATCGCCTAGACCGATTTCTACTTCTACAACGCATTCGAGATCAGTTCTGGAAACAGTAGATTAGCGAATACATATTGCAGATTCCCGGAGTGCAAAAGTTGAATGTTTCCACTACAAACATCATCGTCGGTCAGCTTATTTTTCAGAGAGGTGAGAGCTATCCGACATCTAAACGACTGCTCGGGTATATTGTTAAAGTTCATCCAGGATTCGACGACTTAGTACATGCCGTCATCGTGAAGGCAGCTATCAACATCCTGCGCCGACAAGTCACTTACCTCGGGGCACTCATCTTGGATCGATCAATCGACAGATGTCAAAGCTCCGCTCGAACTGAGTTAACGCACGCATAATAATGATTATCGTATACGTAAATAGGAGTTCATCCGGAAGACGAACGTTCCTTTGAGGTGTGACCGAAATCTAATGCCTCGTTTGGGTATCTCGACCATGTCGTAATGAGAGCTGTGCTCGTCTTCGAAACGGAACTGCGCGTGCTTTTCGTATCTGGACAGATCTTTTTGGGCTGTTGAAATTGTGTCTGTGAGTGTACGCGCGCGTGCGCGAAGCTCACGAGTCAACAGGTGTATAATTTGTTAAATAAACAAATTATATAATTTATCGACTTATTTAACTATAATAGCATTTAATATTAACTGTAAATAATATTAAAATAAGTCGTAAATTTTATACTATTTACGACTTTTTCATTCTTAAACATTTTTTATGCCTTTACAGTCAATTGATATCAATTATATTATTTTAAATTTAATTATAACAATCTTATAATTTCTGCTTCTCACACATTTAAGTCAGTTTTGTTTTACTTTAAGCTTAGTTATAAGTTCTATTATTAATTAAATTTGCTATTATAGAAATATATAGATCTATATTAAAATATATATTATTTTACTTTTAATAATGTATATACAACTTGATTAAAGCCATTGTAAAAGCAATGTTTCAAATTTAAAACGAGCACAATTTTTACACAAAATTGAATTAAAAAAGTTTTACATACTTTTAAAGCCAATAATAGATACATTAATAATATTCTTATTATTCTAGACTTTATAGTTGTCAAAAATTTTATTTCCATTTAACCCATTCCAAAAAAATGATTTCAAAAATTCATTATTTAACAGCCATATTGTAGAAAAATGACAATACAAATTTTTTTATCATATTTCTTTATATATTCTTAATAAGCCCTTTACAAAAAACTTATTTACTTTTTTTATATTCCTATACTATTTCATGATAACCAAAAATTAGAAATAAAATTTTTTAAATACTCTCATTTCTATACCATTTGACCTAAATTTGCTTAAAACTTTACAGTGGTGTAAAATAGATGTAAAGAAAGAGTATGATTCACATAAATTTAAAATAGTTTAATGATTACATTAAAAATCTATAAAACAGAGCACGTTTTACTCAATAGAAATAATGGAACAGTCGATAATGTATTAAATAAAATTAATATTCTCAATTGCATTTGAATATATATAAATAATAAACTTACTGGTTCTACTATCCCATCACCATGTTTTCCTAAAGAAGATCCTTCAGACCAACCCATTTTCAATAACATCTTAAAGCCCATATTATTCTTTGAGACTGGTCTATGATACAAATTCGAAAAAATTTTCAAGTAAGAACGTTTTATTTGTTGTAATATTATAAAATAATTATATTCCCTTGGAACTTACTCATTTAAAGAACTTTGCTCTGTCTTAACATATTGGCTTGAAGAACCTAAATGTTCTCGTCTTGATTGGGCCCTATCATGATAACCTGGAGCTAGACGACTTGAAATATCAGTATTATCTTGTTGAAGGCCAAATTTAGATTTTAAACGTTTTAATTCTGTTTGATGTTGCTTTTTTAGAGAGGTAGCATTTTCTTCAATAAGAGTACCAGATTGTATTAGGCCTGGCTCACAGTGGTCACAAGTTTCTTTTCCATTATGTATATGGCATAAAAGTTTAGTAGAACCCAACTGCAATATTGATCCATGTTTTATTTCAGTTGGTTCAGATTCTTGCTTTGCAACAGAGAGTCTCTGATTATCTAACAATGTACCATTTCTTGAACCAAGATCAATTATTTCATAACACTGTTTCACTTCGTTATATTGTAATTTCGCATGATGCTAAAAACGATAATAAGTGAAAAAAAGTCAAACATAATTTCAGTTTAAAAAAAAATTTCATGTTTACTTTGCTTATGTTTATGTCTGGAATGATAACTAAATGATCTCCTTCTCTTCCAATTGATCCTCCACTGTAAGGGACTATAAATAAAAATCCTATCTTAAGATTTGATAAACTTGTTTCTTTTACAATGATCCTCATACACGGTGGATAAGCTTTCGATATATCTGGAATGTAAATATTTAAATTTATACCTAAGTTGAAAAAAGAAACTAAAACATTACAATTAAAAAGCAATCTATTAGAAATATTTAAAAGTTAAAAAAAAAATATATAAATAAACCTTCGTTCTTATCAATAGTATTATTACTACTAGGTGACATTGCAATATCTTCATCAGAATTTGTACTGTCTTCATCTTCAGTATCTGAACATTCACCTTCCTCAGGCTCAATAACTTTACTTGTGCTTTCTGCATTTGCTGATTTAATTTTCCTTATTGTATCCTGTAAGGGAATATATATGTGCATATCAAAAAGTCAAAACTATTACCTAAGGCATTTTGCATGTATCTTTTAATTGTTATTTTGGAAAGGCCAGTTATTATTTCATGAATATCATCCGAAACCTATAATTAAGAAACTTTAATGAATACATAATGGTTCCATTAAATGTATATCCTATTTTGGGATGATTCAAATATTATGTTAATAGTACAGCTATCATATGTGAATAATATTGATACCTTACACAGTACTTTCTGTAAAAATATTTTAATTTTACTATATTAGAATATATAAAATAAAAAATTATTTATTGTAAAGTATAGAAAATAGAAAATTAACTAAATAGAAATTAACTTATTTCTAAATCTAAAATATCTAAATAAACAATATTGCAAATATAATTGAATAATCTTAACAGATACAAAATTTTAATATTGCAATATTGTAATTGTTCATTATAAATAATATATTTTTGTAATCACAGTAATTATGCCAAATAAACAGATTTTCAAGACTTAATACTTGAATCATTTTATGCTACTTTTAAACATAATTCCTGTTACCTTTTCTTTCCTGCTTGTTTTCTCTTTGTTTTTAGTCCTAGATACTCCATACATGATGTCATTTGATTCTCTATAAATTTGGCTGTGAAATTTATACGATTGAGTGTCTTTATCGTAATAATAGTAAGTTCCATGGTTACCATCATAATACAATCCTGATTTCTATAAGAATATATTAAAATATTTAAATATAATAGATTAATGCATTCTAGAAAATTCTACCATATTTATATAAAATAAAGTATTGATCAAATTATACCAGTATTAAAGATATATGTGCTTTTATGGTAGCTTTGTACATTTTAGTATTGTATTTCAAAATTTAATGGTTTTATTCATTTTTCTAGATTTTACTATTTTATTTTTTTAAGGTTTTGTAAAGAATCATTTGAGCAGATTAAAATAACTTTTTGTATCCGATAATTTATTAGTCAAATATCAGATATTAATATATTTTGAATATATTACATTAAATTATATATAATGTTAAATTCTCAAGATTTTTGTTAAAAAACTAAACAATTACTTTATGAACACGTATTATTACAATATAGATGTTTAAATAAATCAGATATTTAAAAATATCTTGTCTTTATTCTTTGAAAACCATTAACATAAAGCAAATACTTTATTTATCCAATTATTGTATTTGTCTGATTTTATATTCAAATTTTAATTTGAATCACTATAATTTCAATTTTGATAAAATTGTAGATTAATATAATTTACATCAAAGAAATATATTATTTCTTAATTTTTGTTTTTTATGTAATGAAATAACTTTCTAAACTCTGAGTCATTTGTATACAATCTATAAGTTTATTTATAATTAAACTAAAACTCAATACATACTGTATCATAATAGTATCCAGAACCATGATGATAATATAATCCAGTAGTTTCTTCATAAACAAAACCTGTCTGTAGCAAAGCAGATTCAGCAACTTCTGTTACTTGATCTTTTATACTTTTAGTTTTTTCTTTATTATAAGTGGTCCAATCTTCACCATATGGTTCATTCTTAAATTCCAATAAATCTGTTTGTGTTTCATTCTGAACAAATATTCTTTTTATAGTATTATGTTCTTTTTCCTAAAAGAAGAAAATGGCATTAAAATATATTATTTTGATAGGTTAATAAAATTAATTTATTATACACATCATTTATATTTACATAATTGATTAATTTATTTTTTAGTTCACTTATATTCTCCTGCTGAAGTTTAACTGTCTCTTCAAGTTTCTGAATATATTTTACAATATGTGGAAAATTCACAAGTTCTTTTATAAAATTCTCAACTTCAACATGATCACCAAATTCGTGTTCTAATGTTCTTTCACTTTCTTCCATTTTACAAAGTATTTATATATTGTTGTATCTTTAATAATCTTACATTCCAAATAAACTTAAGATACTATATCATTGTAAAATCCAACTTAATAAATGGCATAAGAAAAACTTTTTTATTGTGTTTTAATTAAAGTGAAATAAGCAATTTTAAAATAGATTTAATTAATTTTGCTTAGCAACATATTTTAAATTAAATATATTTTACAAACAATTCATTGTACATTTCTTGAAAAATTGAGAATGTTTAAATGTAGATTTTATTGACACTTATGAAATTATAATTATATAAATTACTACTTATATGTATATTTATTTACCGTTGCACTAATGATTAATAATTAATTAACGAAATCTATAGAATTAAATTTTTTTTCTCAAAAATTGGTTAATATTTTCGTTAACGTTATTATAAATTGTAACGCTTGTCGGCTTATATGTATCATCTCGTCTCGTTCATATACTACACAACGATATAGACAGATAGCATACTCATGTTCTGATGTTCAATTGTATAAAATGATAAAAAACAATTTAACTTTTGAAAACTTGCTAGTATATTTAAATCATATGAATAAACTGAAATTTCATAATGGTATTCTGATTGGTAAAAACAGGTAAAACAAGTAGAATAGAAGCTGCAGTAATACAAGTCTTTATATATATATACGATATTTATAATCTTGTGCACTTTTATTTGAACTGGAATGTGCAGTATGTAGAACCAATTGATAGTGCTGACATCTTGCAAAAACTGCTAACACTGACAACCTGGCAGTGGCAGTGGCAGTTCCTGTCCTGGTTACAATTTGATGGCTGGCAAAGAGGCAGGGGAGTACTCTGGGCTCTGGTACTGGATCACTATATGGATGGACAAACATAACCCGCACGTACGAAATGAATAGATCATCAGCAGTGAGCAGACACCCCCCACAAATATTTAGACAGTCGCTAGATATCTAGTCTAGCTGTAGATAGACAGCCAAATAATATTATGGCCGCTCCCCGGGCCAAAAAAGCCGTATAATCATAATGTGACAATCGCGCGGTAAAGTTCGTTGCTGATTAATATTTGCAACGTAACTTTTTTACGGCTTTGTCAAGCCATTTTCGCTTAACTAAGTTATTTTGCTCTCTTTTTTATACTTAAGCTTATTCTGTTTTTATTATTAATATTTGTACGGTATAAAGTTTTTTATTGTTTAGCAAATGTATAAATAGTTTTATTTATACATTTAATCAAGTACTTGTTAAAGTATTTCTCTGTAAAACTGGTAAATGCACCAGGACGTGAAACAATGATGCCTCTAAAGGATAACCAGGATGTCGCATGCTTTCTGGTCACTAAACATTCATGGAAGGGAAAGTAAGTAAGCATTTTTCTTCATTGTTAAGTAGTTCTTAATTAAATGATTTCATTATTGTAGATATAAACGTATTTTTTCTATTGGGTCTATGGGCATTACAACATATAATCCAAGTACCTTAGAAGTCACAAATAAGTGGGAGTATGCTGACTTTATTAGTGTTCAACCAACTAATAAAAATCAAGTTGGTTCTCATGAGTTTAGTATTACTATGCGCAAGGAAAGAAAAAATGAAACAATGAAGTTTAGTTCAGAATATAGGTCCCATTTACTAACCGAGGCTCTCAAATATAGAACGCAATTTGCAGAAAAACCAAAGGAAATTTTAGTAAATTAAAAATTTTTTAAAAATATTTATTACATTTTACATTTCTGTTCATACTTTTTTTAATAAAAAAAGTAAGTAGTTCATTCTAAAATTACTTTTTTTTATAGAGATTTCCAGCTTACAAGCATCATTGGTCTGATACAAGATTGCCAGTGGTATTAGAAGTTACTCCTTATAGTCTTGATCAGCTAGATCCAGCTACTAATATGTTGTTAGCTAGCTATTGTTACAAAGATTTTGAGGGTCTTGTAACTATGAATGACTACACAAATGGCTTTGTGATAGTTTGTGGTGGTTTTGGACGTCTACATTTATTTGCATCTCAATATATTGATGAAATAAAAAAGAAATTAGTAGAATCTGCAATGAATAATTTGGGTATAATTATAAGAGTACCAAAGGAATCTATAAAATATGATGACTTTGTAGCTCAACGACTTGGAAAATTTAGTGGAGATGAGCATATCACAAGTGTATCTGAATTTACTGTACATAAAAATTCTTCAAGACATTCAGAACCTCAGCGTAGGACACTTTGTCTTTCAGATAGTTGCCTATTGGAAAGAGATCCACAAACTTACAATATTTGCACGTTAAGGCCATTATCTGATATTTTTGCTTTAGTTCGAGATAACAAAAATCCACAATTATTTATAATTCAATATATTAATGGACAAATGCGAAGCTATATGGCAACAGACAGAGATTCATTATTGGCTTCCTTATTGGATGGAGTTCGAGCATCGGGCAATAGGGATGTCCATGTAAAAATGTGTGCTATAGCTAGAGGAAAAAGATTAGGACCTTTAAGCTTGCCCGTAGATGAAGAAGTTGAAATATCACATGTTAAATTTCTTCATCAACCACCTGGTGGTCGTACGTTTGCAGAAATCTTGGAAAGGTTCAATGCAAACATTCCTTACAGTGGCCTTTTATATTCTATTACTCAAGATGTAAGTTTACATTTTATAGAATATCTAATTTGAGTAAAGTAAAAGAATATTATAACTAATTTTCTAATAAAAATTTTATTATATGATATGTTTCAACATAATTTAGTTGAAATACATTATCATTTGTAAAAGTGAATGTTTATTGCAAAAAAAGTGCAGTACAATAAAACAAGAATTCATTTGCAGATAACTTATCGACTATCTGAAAAAATTTATAATGATCAACATCAATCCTGTGCAGTAGCTAAATAATGATTTAGATGACTAATAATTTTAATATAATATGTGTAATTTAAAAAATTATTAGACAAAAGCTCTGTTCACATTCTATAATATCAAAAAGAGATGTTGAGATCTATTGTTCTGAATTGGGAGTTAATGTTAGTCAATGATATGATATTCTTAAATTTTAAATTCAACAGCTTCTTTATAATAAATATAGAAGGGTTTACTTTTTATAATTCAATTGAACCAATTTACAGATAAAAAAATTGTTTCTAGCGTACATCTCATGATGTACGCTAGTATTTAACTTTATTAACAAATTTCACAAGGGAAAATAAATACTGTAGATACGATTTTCATAAAGCTTTAAATTACCTGTATGAATAACTAGAAATAATAAGTGAGAAAGAAGTTATATATCCATATAATACATATTTTATAAAACATTAGAACTATATCTAATATTATCTTAATGATATTGGCATTGATATTGTGATTTGGCATTAGTATAATTTAAAATTATCTTTAATTCTATCTGTATTTTATCAGAAATTAAATAGTTAAATTGATATATAAAAATAGAATTTCAATAATTTTATAGATTTTATTGTGCGAAAAATAACCTGGGCATTAAATTTATAATAATAGTAATAGATATAAATTTTTATATAAATAAAGTAGTATGATAAATGAATAAAGGAGTTTGATAATAAATCTGTGACTATATTCAATATCTCATTAAGACATGCATAAGCTGAATATATGAATCATATTTTATCAATGTAACTGAATTTTAATATATACAGCATAATTTACACAATATAGTTCATAAAAGCTAATAAAATTTGGAAAACTAAAATATATCTTGGCGGTAATTGACTTAATTATTATAAATTATTTCTGCATTTTTGCTTTAAATACTTTTAAGAAATTTTGATTATTGTTGTTATTTTATATTTTTATAAATTTTTCTTTAGAGGGATGTAATTTAAACTGATAAAAATTGATAATAATCCATAATATTTTGTTTAAAATGCAACTACTGAACGGCTTTCAATTATATAAAAAGTATAACAATCAATTATTTATGTTGTAGATACATATAAAGGAAACCCTTTTGATACAGTAATCCATTAAACATTCAGTCCATTAAAGAAAATTAAATTATTATTTTTATTATAACATCATACTAGGATAATGATTATTACATAAAATGTTCTGAATTTAAATGTTCTTTATCTTTAAATCGCTCTGGAAACGCCCATAATATATACAATCATACGTGTAATTTTTCGTATTTGACTTAAAATACGTATATTTGAATCTATAAATGCATTATTGTAAAAAAGTTAACTTCTAAAAAACAATTTTCTAATTTTAATATTGATTCTAAGCTAAAATTCAAAATAACTATTTGTATTTTTGATGTGCTATAGATACTCTTCACGATAAAAATTAAATTCGACCAATTTTTTCATTTTACTTGTAATTATTGTCTCAAATTACGAATAGATGTATAAAAATAGGAAATTAATTTTTGGAAGAATATTTTAAAATAACCAACATTATGTACAATAAAAGATAATAAGTCGCGACTACTTTTATATTAAATTCATATTTTTGAAATGCCGCTAGGAATTTTTTCAAAAGTCGTTTAAAGATGACAGTTTCAAATAGTTTTTCATCATTCATTTACTAAAAATTCAACCCTATTTTTTGAAACATTTTTATACTTTTGTATTTGAGCATCTTTCGAAATAACAAAAAACATCTTAGCAAGTAGCAAGTATTATATCATGATATAATCAATCTAAAATTTAATAGGAAAAATAGACTATTTATATTATTGAAAATCTGTTTTTCTATAAAGACGAAAAACCAATGCAAGCGTATAATACGGAAATCGCAATAAGCTTAAAATAATAAAATTTGTAATTTTTTTTACCCAATAAGGTTGAATAATACAAACGTGTATAAGATACGCAGAAAATGTTGAAAAACTTGTTAGATGTATTTGGATTTTTCAAAAAGTGTAAAAATCCAACGCTTTAAACATGTTTTAACACAATTTGAAAAATTCCACGCACATTCAAGTAGTGCTTTTTACGAAGAATTTTTTATTTTATATTTTTACTTAGAGATATTTAAACTTCTAAAACATTAATTAACAAAGAGGAAAAAATTAATTTTTTTTTATTTTAAATTAAAATAAAAATTTATACATATTTAGGTTTATACACATTTTACATAAAATGTTTTAGGTTCTAGCTAGTTTAAGTAGTATTGTAATAAAAATGTAAGATTGTAATTAAAATAAAATATCGCATTTTGGTGAGAATCCTGAAATATGTAATGACCTCCTCTCCTCCGCAATTTTAACAGCAAGTTACGAAAATATGTTAATGTTGCAGGGTCTTTTTACCGAAAATAAAGATAAAATTATTCTCGGAGCGCTGAACGCTGTAGTTAGTAAGGACTTAGCTACGGATTACGAGATTGAGGCACAATTCCATGCTTTAAGAAGATTGGTCGCCAGTAAAGTCG
Source organism: Sycobia sp. Sy_11 (assembly GCA_018907035.1). Lineage (NCBI taxonomy): Eukaryota > Metazoa > Arthropoda > Insecta > Hymenoptera > Epichrysomallidae > Sycobia > Sycobia sp. Sy_11. Next base: position 5,532,458 of record JACCIC010000005.1, read on the forward strand.
GCTTTACAGCTTTTACAAATTTGCCCGGTTTTCGTGAAGCCATTGGTAATAAAGTCGTGAAAGCATTGAAGCGTCAAGACTGCGGAGTTACACAGGCTGCAATTGATTGTATTTGTGCTCTTATGCAGCCTATGCATGATGACTGTGATTTGAGACAAGAGCAATTAAATAAAAGCAGTTTATTAAGTAGTAATAAATTTTTAGAAAGTTTACTCGAAATGTGGATCAATCATGTTGTAAGTATACTTATAAAGTTTTTGCAATGTATATTTTTACTATTTTCTTACTATCTATAAAGATTATACAGTTCAATTGATCTAATTAATTAGTTCCTGTATAAACAATAAAAATATACCGGTATCAAATATTTTGCTTCTTATTAATTAATAAATATACAGATTGTTGAGCTTTAGTTTTATAATTTAAACAAACAAATAACGCAGTAAGGCGAAATAATATTTGAAATTATATTATTAATCATTTTTCATTATCTGAAAAAGTTGAAAGCACTAATTGATTAAAAACCATTACATTTAATGTTTCACTGACAAGGAGAGGCCATCAGACATAGTAACCATTTAATCCAGATTCAACGATATAATTCTGTTTAGATCTAAAATATAAAGCAATGGATATGTAAATGAAAAAAAGTTTTTTATAGTCATAAAATTCGTTTTTACGCACTGTTATCCATTCGTAAAATTGAATTTTACGGATATGTGTTCGAATAAACAGTACAAAATTAATTTGTTATCGCGCGAATTTGCGACCTTATAACGAAAATAACTAATTCAACATTATTAATAATTAACATTTAACAAAATTATTTTTAGAAATCAAAATTTTGATTGAAGTAATTTCAAACTCATTCGCTAGTTTTTTCAATCATATCTGGGACACCCTGCATGCTGAGTAATTGTAAATAATTTTTACATTACATGCCAATATTTCTCAGCCGATGATCAAACACTGATTCAGTTCGAGAAATAGGGAAATAATCACATTGTTTCATAAAAAATATAACAAATCCATTGTCTATTTTATATAAGAATTTAGTTTCATATAGTGTATTATATTAAATGTAAAAGAGCAGGTTATACTTCAAAAATGAGTATCTGTTTATAATTGATTCTTAAAAAATAAGTTACTTTAAATAAAAATAAAAAAAGTATATTTTAAATTAAAATAAAATATTTTTATTTTTTTCAATGCATCTATTTTTAAATTGCAGTGGTGATTCGCGAGCTCTAATCAGAGCCAGAGAAAAGCATCGTTGATCGAAAATTATTTGTTGTATCCACTACTTAAGAAGATTATCTAAACTAATCCTTAACTATATAAAAGTTAATTTAATTTAACAAACAATTTAACAAATTTTATCTCGTGATAATTGTTCTAAAAAATTAATATTGCTTATTTAATTCTATTTTGTAATAAAGAACTTTTTTATGTATATAATAAATAACTATATATGAAGTCACTCAATAACGTGGTGAGTCTCGACGGCTTGTCTAGAACCGATGCAGATTGCTCTTCGATCGGTTGAAGCGGCGGAAAGTTATAAATATCAGATCAAACGAAAAAGAAGGATCTTCTGTCCTTGCTGCATTTATTATATCTGACTACAATTTGCTATTGTACATATTATGTTCGCAAAAAGTTTAACAAAAACTGTTAAAAAATATTGTTAGCTTGGTTGCTTATGAAAATACATAACTTCTAATGTAAATACGAACTGTAATCCGGGCAATGTCGATTTATTTTCATAGAATGGGCAATAATATAAAATATTACGTTGTCTGAATTTTCAAACATCACTATTAAATAATTGTTGAGTTGAGAGCACCAAGATTGAAATTGCTACAACTTTTATTTGAACATTTTGTTGAATTTCTTTTCATTTTAGAGATGAAGACAAAATACGGAAATAAACGAAATCTCAACTTTAAGTGTTTGCATAAAATCTATTGGTTTACAAGATTAAAACTTAATATTTAGCGTCACAAAGAAATCGAGCAAATAAAATCTGTGTTTAAAATTATTTTTAAAAAGTAACTATTTGTGCGTCTAATTTTACTAGATTATTATATATGTTTTGGACGTCTGATGGCAGTCTTGTAAGTTTCTACTTTGGAATTATTTTTTTATTAAATTTGAAATTTATAATATTAAAAAGATTTAAATAAAAAAATTGCATTTTTATTTATTTTTATCGAAACGCATTGAACGTTAACAATAGATCAATTACTACATAATCTTTGGTTATTATATATTTCATAAAATGTCATTTTTATATAAATTAATTTTTTAGAATCATGGCACAGGAGCTTTGGTAGTATCTGCAATGCTAGATCTTCTGACTTTCGCATTGTGTGTTCCTTATAGTGAAACGACTGATGGAAAACACTTTGATAATTTATTAGAAATGGTAGCAGCAAGAGGTCGATCCCTGTTCAAATTATTTCAGCATCCGTCTCTGGCTATTGTCAAAGGCGCTGGCTTGATCATGAGAGCAATAATTGAAGAAGGTGCCCAGGAAGTATCGGCAAAAATGCAAGAGCTGGCTCTCGCGGAGGGTGCATTACCCAGGCATCTCCTCAACAGTTTGTTCACAATTGGCAATGACGGTAGATTATTAACTCATCGCCAGTTGTGCCGCCATCTCGTTGGACTTTGGGTCACTGGTCACCCGACGGCTATGGGTTTATTGAAAAGAATTATGGTCTGTAGAATCTAAATTATTTTAGAGTTGCCACAATTTTAAAAGCTCAACTTAAATTTGCTTAAACTAAAAGAAAATTAAAAATCAAAAAGTATAACGTAACGATTTAAAAGAATAATAATAAGAATCTTTTTCATTCAATATAATTGTTTTAAATTATTAAAAGTTTACTTTTAATGTTAAATACACATCTTTCTACTGCCCAATTATTATTTAAATCTATGAGAGATTAGTTTTATTTCAATTTGTATTAATGGAATTTTGAACTATGTCTTATAATTGTATAAAATTTTAAACTATAATTATTATTCAAGAACAATAAACAACGTATATTAATAATATTTAATCTAATACTCTAGCCCATTGGATTATTGAATTATTTAGACTCGGACGAAAAAATACCAGAATCATGTGTAGAAAAAGAAAGATTAGATCATCGTGATAATGTAAAAATAGCAATAGATCACGCCGCAAGGAATAGAAAAAGCCCCCAGTGGATCGCTATCGAAAGGCAAATGCGAGTTGTCGAAAAACACTGGGAAAGTGCTCTGGAGCATTGGGGAGCTAGAGTTGGCATTGAACGACGAGAAAAAATAAAAGAAAGGCCAATAGTGCTACGAAAGCGCAGAGAAAGAGTTAAATCCGAAGCTAATTGGAAACTTTTTTATTACAAATTTAGTCAAGATCATGCCCTTCCAAATTTGATCTGGAATCACAAAACGCGAGAGGAATTACGCACAGCTTTGGAAAATGAAATAAGAGCATTTTCTTCCGATAAAGATCTGTCCGGTGGAACCTTGATCGCATGGAATCATCGCGAATTCGAGGTTCAGTATCAATGTTTATCAGACGAAGTTAAAATTGGCGATTACTATCTTAGACTATTGTTGGAAAAGGATTCTCCTGACAGTCCTATAAGAAAATCGTAAGTGAATTATAATACTATTATCTTTTTAAACTGAATTATTATACTTAATTTCAAATTTTAGGTACGAATTTTTCAATGATTTATATCATAGATTTTTGTTAACAACAAAAGTTGATATGAAGTGCCTTTGTTTACAAGCTATGACCATTGTTTATGGGCGATATTTTGAAGATATTGGCCCATTTTCAGATACAAAGTATATTGTTGGAATGTTAGAGCGATGTATTGACAGAACAGAGCGGGATAGATTGGTCATGTTTATAGAAAAGCTGATATTACACAGAAGAAACGTTAAGGATATTATGGATCAAAATGGAGTACGGACTTTAGTCGATTTGTTAACTTTAGCGCATTTACATACATCTAGGGCAGTGGTACCGACGCAAACTAATGTCATAGAAGCTGGCCCTGATCAAGGATATATCATGGAAAAAGATTGGTATTACAATGATGGTGATAAACGTAAAGGACCCATAAGTATTAAAGATTTAAAGGAATTATATTTATCAAATCAAATATCATACAAAACCAAGGTTTGGGCTCAAGGTTTAGATAGCTGGAGAGTATTATCCCAGGTACCTCAGTTAAAATGGATGCTCGTAGCTAAAGGAAATTCCGTAATTAACGAAAGCGAGTTGGCAACATTAATTTTAAATATTTTAATAAAAATGTGTGAATATTTTCCAAGCAGAGATTCTGATAAGGCCGTGATTAGACCTTTGCCTCGAGTAAAACGGCTCCTTTCCGATCTTCAGTGTTTACCTCATATTGTTCAATTATTGCTTACGTTTGATCCAGTACTTGTCGAGCGTGTCGCTACATTATTATGTGAAATTATGAGAGACAATCCAGAAATTTCTAAAGTTTACTTAACAGGTGTTTTTTATTTTATTCTTATGTATACAGGTTCTAACGTATTGCCAATTGCAAGATTCCTTCAATTAACTCACACAAAACAAGCTTTTAGAGGTGATGATGTAAGTTTCTTTCTTTTTATTGATGAACTAGACTTTTACCAATAATAATTTTATTAAATAAAATTTAAAATTCATTTTAGAACACACCATCTGATATTATGCAAAAAAGTATACTTGGACAACTCTTACCAGATGCTATGATTAGTTATTTAGAAAATCATGGAGCTGATAAGTTTGCACAAATTTTCCTCGGTGATTTTGATACACCAGAAGCAATATGGAACGCTGAAATGCGTAGAATGCTTATTGAAAAAATCGCTGCACATATCGCAGACTTTTCACCGAAATTACGAAGTCACACAATGGCAAGGTATCAGTATATTCCGATTCCTGCTGTACGTTATCCGCAATTGGAAAAAGAATTGTTTTGTCAAATATTTTATTTACGACATCTCTGTGATACTGTAAATTTCCCTCAGTGGCCTATTCCAGAACCAGTAAGATTTCTAATAATTCTTCTAATATACAATTAACATTTTTTATTTATTCATATATTCTGTATCTTAGGTGAAATTATTAAAAGATGTATTAGATGCTTGGAAAAAGGAAGTGGAAAAAAAACCGCCTGTGATGACAGTTGATGATGCATATAAAGTTTTAGAACTTAAAAGTGGTCATTATCATGATGAAGCACTAGTAAGAAAATCGTACTATAAATTGGCTCAAATGTTTCATCCTGATAAAAATCCACAAGGCAGGGTAAATATAATTTCGTTTGTTTTTTATAGATTACTAGTAAATAGTAAAATATTTATAAATACATTATGTATATTTCTATTAAAGTATTCTGCTTTGAGTTTAACAAAATCTACTAATGAAATTGTTCGTTTTCTTTAGGATAAATTTGAAGCTGTTAATCAAGCTTATGAATTTCTCTGCAGTCGAAGTTGCTGGTCAGCTGATGGTCCAAATCCAGATAATATTGTTCTAATTCTTAAAACACAGAGTATACTTTTTCACAGATATAAAGAAGAGCTTGCACCTTATAAATATGCAGGTTATCCGCAGTTAATAAAAACTATCAAATTAGAAACAGATGATGAAGGTCTTTTCTCAAAAGCAGCACCACTTTTAGCTGCTGCAAGTGAGTTAGCATACCATACTGTACACTGTTCAGCTCTCAATGCAGAAGAATTAAGAAGGGAAGGTGGTCTAGATATTCTATTAGATGCTTATTCTAGATGCGTGTCTGTATTGAATAGATCTAGTAAGCCCAATGATGTAGCTGTTCAAGTTTGTACACATATAACCAGATGTTTTGCAGTTGCGGGCTCCTTTAGAGGTTGCAGAGATAGAATTGTTGAACTACCTCAGTTAATTAAAGATTTATGTAGAGTATTGCATTTCAGGGTAGGTATAACTAATCATATAGTATTAATTAGCTAAATCTGATATTTATAGAACATTCTGTTTTTAGCACTTAACAAAACTATGCTCTGTGGCGACAGAATGTGTTTCGTCTCTGGCAACAGATAGTGTTCTCCAAATGCAACTTTTACAATCTGGAGCATTGTGGTATCTTTTATTATTTATGTTTAATTATGATTATACTTTAGAAGAAGGTGGTGTAGAAAGAAATCAAGATGAAAATCGACAAGAGGTCGCAAATAATCTAGCTAAACAAGCTGTAAAAGCGTGTGCTAAATTGGGTGGATATATGAAAGCTGAACATGAAACGCCTTATAATCCAGTAACAGTTGCAGCCTTAGAAAGTTTACTAACACCATATCTAGCTAGAAAACTAGCTAATAATAAACCAGAAGAAATTCTTAAAACTTTAAATTCTAATTGTTCAAATCCCTATTTAATATGGGATAATGGTACAAGAGCTGAGTTGACTGAATACCTTGAAGGCAAACTTCAGGATAAACTGAGTGGTCATGGTAATTTTGAGCACGACTTTAACGATTTCAGTTACACTGCACATAAAGGTGAACTTATCATTGGAGAAATATTTGTAAAAATTTTTAATGAACAACCAACTTTCACAGTAGAGGTAAATATAGACTCATATATTAATTTTTTTAAAAATAAATTCAGTATTAAATTTTTTTTCTATTGTTTAGAATCCAAAGGGGTTTACAATAGACTTACTGGATTTCTTATCAAAATCTGCTGATTATGTTTCTTCTTTAAATTGTAATAATACGTTGAGTAAGAAAGATAATGAAAATTTGAAATCCATTGTTATGTCATTAGAGGCTTTAAAAAATATAATAAAAAATAATCCAGGAGTAGAAATACAATGCATTGGACATTTCAAATTGTTATTTAGTTTGTCAAGTTGTATTAATTTCAAACTTATCCAAAAATCAGCGCTAGAAGTGATTAATAACGTCACAAAGAATCAAGAATGCGTGAATGACATAGCTGCAAATGAAGTAATTCTGCATTTATTGTTATGTTTATATAGTTTAAAAGATAGTCAGCTTTTAATTCTAGAAACTCTTTATGCACTTATGAGTACTACGAAAATTGTTAAGGATGCATTAAATAAAGGTACATTATAGTCTTTAATATTATCAACTTATTTTATAATGAATGACATTAAGCACTTGATCAATATGTATGTATTTTGCACTCATATATGTTTCAGGAGCCGTAATTTATATTTTGGATTTGTTTTGTAACTCTACAAACTCGCAGATTCGAGAGATGGCTGCTGAGTTATTAGCTAAAATGTCTTCTGATAAATTGGCTGGACCTAAAGTTAAACTTGATTTATCAAGGTTTTTACCCAGATTGTTTAGCGAAGCTATCCGTGATGCTCCAAAGCAGTGCGTTCAGATGTTTGAAACTCGCCAGGAAAATCCCGAATTAATTTGGGATGATGATACAAAAGCGAAAGTATCACGAATGGTAGCAGAGTTAAAGGATGAGTATGTACTGCAAAAAATGTTAGACACTATGCATGGATAAATTGATATTATGAAATACGATATTAATAAAATAGAGTTGAATGGTTTACTGATCATACAATCAATAGATCAATGAATAATTAATTTCATTTGATTGAATGTTATAAATAATATATTAAATTATAACATCCATTCAAGTTTAATATTTTATTAATAACTTAACAATCATAAGATCATTGTATGATAATACTACGTTATGTTCTTAAAAATACTAAAATGCACCTATACAAAAGATTCAATTTTTTACTTTACATTCTTAATTTTATTTTATACTTCCCTAATTTGTTATAGATATTATACTCAACAATCTCGCAATCCTAATGCCGTTTTAAAGCTTCCTGATGCTCAAAGCAATGTTGATACAGTAACTAACGAGCCGATAGTTGGTGGAGTTTATCTTAGACTATTTATATCTAGTCCAGCATGGGCTCTTCGGAAACCAAAAGAATTTTTGAACGAATTAATGGATACAACCTTAACTTTAATGTCTAAAGAAAAGACTGATGTATGCATTAATACTTCTTATAATAATAATTTATGTAATTATTATAACAATTTAAAAAAATTTTAATTTATATTTTTCAATCTAGTTGGATATGCTAGATCTGTCTACTCAAGCTTTAGTTTGTCTGCTACAAGCTCAACCATCATTGGCTGACCAAGTACCTTCTTTAGGCCATATACCTAGATTATGTAGACAAATGGCTTCACAGAATAGTCAACCATCAATCTATAAAGCTGCAATCTTGATACTTCATCAGCTTGCCAGCAGTGAAGTTAGAATTTATTTATTTATTAAACTTTTAATTTAATTATGGAATTAATTTGAAGATCACTTAAAAAAATATAAATATTTTATATACTCTATTCCAGATTTTAAAAACCATTTATCCAAAAATTAGATATATTGAATTCTAGTGTTATTGTTTTTATTTAGATAACAAATTATTTAATAAATCATTGATTGAATATTAAGTAAACCTTGATAACGTGTTTTAAAAAAATAAAAAGCATGAATAATAATTTTATTAGTTAACTTTCACCTGCTTGTTTCAAAAGATGTAACAAAATATCGATAGTATAAATTTATATATTAAATAAGAATGTTCAAAATTTTCAGATCTGTATATCTTCAATCTGCCAAACAGAATGTATAAGCCCATTGAAACACGCAATGCAATCAAGAAAGGATATGATTGCAGTGGCATGTGAAACATTAAATAGATTGTTTTCAACTAATGAAGATAGACTTATAAAACAGGTGAGAATCAAATATTAATTTAGCTTATGATTTTTATGAATATCTTATAATAGAAATTAAATGCTAATAGGCTTTGGAAGCTGAAATGGTTCCATACCTGTTAAACATTCTTGAAGGTCGTTTAGACATTCTTGAAAATCCAGCTACAACTAAGGCACAAATAGTTAAAGCTTTAAAAGCCATGACAAGAAGCTTTTCACTTGGTGAAAAAGTTTCTGCAATACTTGAAAAATCTACTATATGGGCAGAATATAAAGATCAGAGACATGATTTATTTATTTCTAACTCTTTAACAAGTGGCTACCTTACAGGTATATTCATTTATCATGATTTATAATAAACTCTTATTTTACTTATTAACGAATTTGAAAAATAACAGCTGGAACACCAGTATCGGCTGGTTACTTAACGGCAGGGCCAAGTGCTTCAATTCCAGCTGGACCACCACCTGTAGATAAAGAAGACAACATTGTAAATAGGAAGGACAGTATCTGATACGGACAATATCTAAAATATATTCTCAAAACACATAAGAGCTTTGACATCCGAGATTTATAATAGTTTAATGTTCTAATGCATCGAAACTACTTTATCTGTGATTTATATAACTTTTAGAAAATGAACAAAGGATGTTCGGCTAAAATTTTTTTCCAATATTGAGAATTTTATGAAGTTATAGTAAGTTCTTATTCTATAAAGCATCTATTTAATAGTTGATTTTTTTATTAATCATAGCTTCTTACATATTTTATAAATACATTCATAATTTGAGTAAAAGTGTATCAATTAAATCTATTTTTTCTATTGTTTAAATGTTTTATACTTAATATATTCATGATAAAATGTATAGAATACACAAGATCAAATTGATTTTTGAATGCTTCAACAAATATTTATAGATTTTGCAATATATGCAATAAATCAAAAATCAATACATTGATATATAATGACTCAAATAGTCAATAGAGTTCATCTCACTCTGTGATAACAGGATTGCACAGTAAAGTGGATCATTCAAGTAAATATTGATACTTTGTAATTATAATTGTAAAAAAAATAGTTCATCTCGAGAAAAAAAATTATTTTGAATTTTTAATGTCCAATTCCTATTTGTTTGTACTACTAAATATTTTATTCTGTGAAATATTTTGTTAGAAATGTTTTTACGATTTAAGACTCTGAAAAAATCTTGATTATATCTTTAAATTTTGACTATGTTAAAGTCTTAAGTATTGATATTTGAGTGTAATCTTGAATGTACAGATTTACATGAGACTGCGAATCTACCGAGTTTTTTTATAGAGACATATATTATAAATATTAATCTAATTTAAAAACAGACTTTATGGAAAATTTATCTTTATAATTTGACAATACAAAAAATGAATTTATTATAAATGTTTATATTATATAAAATTTTGTTATTGGATTCTGATATATAAAGCTATTTTTATGTAATTATCTCATCTGTAGAAGCAATCAATTTATAAGCAATTGCTACAAGTATAAAAAACTCGGTAGTAAAAAAAAATAAATATTAGGAAACTCCTTTCATTGTAATATTTTACAATGCAGTCTATTACTATTGATTTCGATTTCTAGTTTTCACAAAAATGCTTAAAATAAATTGCCTATGCTACAGAGGTTACTTTTATATCAATTGTATGCAACAAAAACTATACAAAAAATCGATGTGTGTAAATTTCTAGTTTAGTTAATAAGATACTGATATGAGTAGCAGGGTATTTGTATATCAAAATTTTGCAAGCATTACATTAAGTTGTACATATTGTATAAACATATACATACATACATATATATATATATATATATATATATATATATATATATATATATATATTTAAAAAATTATAGTAAAGCATGTTTTTATGTTTATTAAAATGAAATTTAATATTTGACTAAAATGTAGATAAATCAACTTGCATTATTTTTTATCAAATATTTAAAAGATTATATTATGTTCCTTAGTAAAATTAAGAACTTAATTTTCTCAACCTTGTGCATGCTTTGTCGATTATTTCTTCTTTATTATTGTTTATAGTAAATTCCATTTATATGTTTCAATTTGTTAAAAGTACGAAAAAACTATTTTTTTTTTTAATTTCATTTTTTACACTTTTATGTTATATTAAACTTCATTTACATTCCTAAATTTATTTAGAAAGTAAAACTATTAAGTTAATGTTCATAGACCATTTAGTAATATTTTTTATAAATATTTTCAACTTATTAATGTAAAATAAAATGATATAATAAATTGACTGATTGTGAAATGGCTAATAATTCTTATTATAATAATTTTTTTGCTTATTAAAATTAATTTGTTTTAAATTAATGAGGGTTAATATTTGTCATGATCTTTCCTAAAGTTAAAAGTGATTGATAAAACTAAAATAATTAATCATGATATATTCATCTATTTATTAGTATAAAATAAATATAAGAATTTAAAAATTAAAATTTATGATAATCGGTCTCTGAAAAATTGTATTTATGCACGTAAGTAAATGGATAGTCATATCTATTTTGTCACTTCAAAAGCGATATATTTTTATTATTGTCTGCTAGTCAAAGCCGTTGTTATAAATCGGGAGACGTGGGGTAAGATATCAGTGCAAGACTCCTAAACTGAAATTGAATTTCCTAAAATAAAAAAATTCTGCAAATACTCATGATTTAAAAAAATTATATTCCTATAAGTTGTAGATCTGCTTTTTGAGTCTTTTTATTATAAGAAAAAAATTTACTGACGAAATTAGGATATAAAACACGCTTTTACATTTTCATTAATATTTAATCATTTAGGTATGTATTTAATTTGTTTTACTTTTTGCAATAAGATTAAATAATATAATAGTTCAAAACAGACATTAAATTATAGAATTAAAAATTCATTAATGAAGCCGGAATTAAGTCTTTATAGTCTATGGAAGACTTCTTCCTTTTCTATGGACAGGATAACTGACCCGCATTGTTTTTCTTGACACATATTATCTCTTAAATTATATGTTTTAATTAGTTTTAATTTTGAAAAGGATCTTTAATAGCAACTGTAACCGTTCGTATGTTAATATGCTATTCTTTATTATTAATATCAAATATGCCTTCCATAACTGTATCTTCTTTGGAAATAATGTATTTAAAATGTTCTAGTCCCATAAAGAACTATTCACCATTTATATCTTTAGAATTATCATTTGATAATAAAATTTCTAAATTGTGACAATTTTTATGCAATTCTACATTATTATTTTTTTTTTTTTTATTTAAGCTTTATAAACCCTGTGAAGGATTATTTAGCTACATTTAGAATATAAGTACAGACTTTCGTGTGTTACATATACATTACATATATTCGTGCGTTATGATACATGATTTCCTTTACATTTTTTTTTAAAGTTTTAAATCGCATTTTTTTAAAAATTTACATAAAATTTTACATGTACTTGGTGACGACAGTAATAAACGACTTTTCGAAGGGAGAAACATGTTTTTATTACTTAGCATATGTATTAATTCTTCTCGCTGTTCGTCGTATTTTGGGCATTGCCAAATTATATGATCCAGATCCTCATATTGATCACCGCATGAGCAATGAGAATTTTTTAATACCTTTATTCGAACAAATGACGCAGCTGCATTGTAGTGATTCGATCTGCATCGAATTCTACATTATTAAAATTTCGAAGATTTTTGAAAATTCGAAATAAAACCCACATTTTTCGAAACTTATTAATTTTCCTCGAAATGTATCTTTAAAAACATTATTTCTTGCATGTACTATAGATATAAAACATTAAGCTTCAAAAGTTATTTCTGGAGTAGATACGATTTCATCTTCACTCTCATACTTAAATTGACTTTTTCTTCTGCACTAATCTTTAAATTGACATTGAACGATCAATTCATTAGCAAGTTTTCTAGCTGTAATTAATGCTGATTTAAAACTTGAAATCCGTTTTGTAATAACATTATTAAAAAATTGTCAGAAGATCCTAAATAAATTTTAACAATTACATAAAAAAATTAACTATAGAAATTTATTCATCTCTTCGTTGGTATTGACAGCATTTCATATATTTAACCAAGGTAAGTTTATATTATACAAAACATAATAGTAATAATGAAAAGAGCGCTTTTAATACTTTTTCCGCATACTATGAAAATTTGAAATTATTGTTAGTATTATTAGAAAGACAAAAAAATGTAATTGTAGATATCACTCAACGTTTGGGATATGAAATCTGACCTAGCAGATTTTGTCAGAAATTCAATTGACATTGCTGATATCGACAATATCGATGAATGAGGTAAATCCGATTTTGTAATTTCTAATAGCCATATAATTCGATGTAAAAAATATTTAATCGTACCACAGTAGAGTGAATTGTTAATTGATTCATATTTTCATTCATGACGTATAAATAAAAATCAATTATCAGAAATTGATATTAAATTGAAGCTTTATATTGCCGAACAATAACATCAAATATATATAACTACTTATCCTAAAAAAAATATAATACTAATCCTTAAGTTTATTATTTTTTTTAGTTAATTCTAGGTATGGTATGTGATACATATATAGTAACCTGCAGTAAAAAATAAGAATAATTTCAATAATTAACACGTATGATACCGGCTCTTAAAATACAGAAAGAAATAAGTTACTCAAATATTATAGTTAATATGCATGTTCATCATATTCCATTTAGTTAATGTCGCTTGAGCATATATTGTACTGTATTAAGTTTAGGTGATGGGATCAAACGTAGCTTTGTACATGTGCACACATTGACAAAAAAAAAATGTAAACGAAAATATATTCTAATGATTTTTTCCTTATTTAACAAAACCAGGAATCAAAAAAATCAATGCATTCGTTCTTTCCTATTGATTATTCCTCTTAAGATTAAAATTTGGTCTCTCTGGTTTATCATATTTTAATAAATAAATAAATATATATATATATATATTAAATTAAATATGAAATAATATAATTTACGTTCATTTCATACAAATCTGATTCATATAGTAAAAAACAAGAATCAACATTCAATTCTTGCAAATACGTGTAAAATGTTTTATTTTTGTATATGTAATTTGAAAAATTATATAGATTATAAACTTTTATTATAAATTATATTATTATAATTTATTTATTTTTTATCGATTTAAAATTGAATAAATTATCTATATGCTTAATAATTTGAAAAAAGTTTTTTTTTTCTTTTACAATACTTTAATAATGATAATTGCTGAAAATGAATTGTATAATAATTAAAAATATGATTTATGGTGGCTCGAGCGAATTGTTTCAATTAGTTAAAGTATTGTAAAAGAATATAATGCACATGAATGTCGCTGTAACGATTTCAAAATTATTGAAGAAAAGCATTGTTGATTGTTATTGCGCAAAAATAAAATCTTTCTAATACTTAATCCAAATTGAAAGGAGAATAAATTTTTCTCACATGTTTGAATTACTTTGTGGAGGTGTTATTTTAAGCAACTCGTAAAAGTTATGCAAATATTAGCAACTCACTGGTTCATGGATCAACGTGGAAATGTATCACAATTGAGATTTTCAATGAATGCGGCCATCAATATTTACAATGATAGTAATGTTTTATACATAGACACATGTATAATCTATGAACATTGACTATCTGAAGTTATTTACATAAAATCTATAAAATTATCTAAAGTAACTTTTTTACTTTAATAAAAATATAGGCTGACTGAAGAACAATTTATAGTAATAACTCTAATTTTAAAAACAAATATATATGAATTTAAAAAACAGGTTGAAATTCAAACAGTTTTAATTTAACTGATAAACAGATTTGAACAAAAATTTAAACTGCGAAGGGGACAACGTACAATTTGATCAATTTAAGAGTCTACTTCAGTATCAAACGTTTAGGCAATTTCGTATTTTGCTTCAGTAGCTTCAGAGCTCTTTCCCGTTTTCTAACTCCAAAAACATTAGACGTGTCTAATGCAATATTCCATCATAATATTAAGACCAGAATATTCAAATCGACGAATACGGTTTAATATGTTGAAAAATGAATTTTAATGCTTGCTAGCAGAGAGACAAAGCTATCCATAACTAACATCGTGCATTTCATGAACCAGATTTTATTCGAGAGTCCTTCTGTCAATGCTATTAACGCTATAAGAATTGGTCAAACGGTACTTGGGGAAACAAGTCAAATATGCCTCTTCGAAGACCATAACTCCTCTTTCTCTATATCACCGTGTTTACTGTCGCTGACCGGAAAGAGGACGTAACCAGGTCTCTAATTTACACAAGGAGTCAGGAAGCCCTGTCCACAGAAAAGTACCACGCTGGGAGGCTTCAAGTCTTCATCAATGTAGCTTACAATAAAAAGGACAGAAAAGTGGTAAAAGTCCTTCTCTCTGTCTCCGTAAGGTGCCTGACCTAACACTATCGGTGACTGCACTATTAACACTGTTCAAATGAATATCTTTAAGCTCGGATGAGAAGGAGACATTTTCTCGTGGAACCTCTGCTTCTTTGTTCTTGCGTTTGCACGGTGTTCTCTGAAACAAGGCCAATCTACGCCCATAGCCTTATAATATTGCCACCATTTTTCAGCGTCGTCCTTCAATCCTTTTTCTAAAGTTCGCACGCACTGCCAGTCAGGTAGTGTATACGCTGGATACGCTGGATATCGCTGCAATATACTTTCGGTAGCTTTCCAGATAGGTGGCCAGATCTTCGTGGTCACAAACGTGAAACTCAGGCAATGGTTGCCTATGTCCAAGAAAGGCTTGGGTAAAAGTCTCTCAATTTCTCCATTTAACCTGATAAGGATTTCATCCTTCCTCGGTAGGTCTAAAAGTGACTGAAACTGCTCAAGCTACGTTTGAGTAACAACTATTGTTTGTTCTTTCTTCTGAATCGGCTAAAGTTATTCAGACTGTGTCTCGGAGACAATGGATATCTGACCCTTCTTGATACGCCTTATAACGTGGATCGAAGGGGACACTTATTTTCCCTGCATTAACTAGGGCGTTATTGGATTTTACTGACTCCTAGAATGGCTGACCACGGGTGCGTTTCCATTGGATCGCTAACTTAAAAAGTCGTAGATAAGTTCGTACATCGACGTGAAAGCTTAAGTCTGTCCCACCTTGGGCCCCAATTTGCTAAAATGAATATCTTAGAGATCGGATGAGAAGGCCTGAGCGCCGACTTGATCCAGCTGCCTGGATCAAAAGACTCAGGCGAGAGATTGCCGAGTAGCTCGGAGCAGAGAGCCAGAGCACCGAAGTGACACAAATAGCCTGAACCTACGCAACCCTGAAAAGGGCTTTTGAACATGGTGGCTCTTAAAAGGGTATTTCGAAAAGTCCTGAGAACGGCTGGTTGTTCCCTATCGAGTAGTTTTTAGAAGAACTGTTGTTCCTTAGTCGATAAATAAGAGAAAAAACTAGATAACGTTTTGTGTCCTAAAGGATTTCTTATTCCAGCTCCTGTGGAGATGCCTATGGCGGAAATTGCGAAGAAAACTCCCTTTTCCCTTACGCCGCGTTCCTTTTAAACCTGTGTTGACGGCGGCTCCACGCGGCGGTGTAATTTTCCGTCGAAAGTTATTAGCGCACCGTCGGTGCAGCATCAAAGACAGAAAGAGTATAGCTGAAAGTTATTAGAGCGAAGTCGCCGCACGCAAGGCTCTTACAATTTGGTTTAGCCATATAACAATATGTAACGACCAATTAGCATCATCAAAGGGGTAGAGCAGGCGAGAAGAAGCTGAAACTTCACTGAAAGACTTGCCGAACACGATAAAGTCTATACTCGATAGGAAACGGAACCTACTGCAGCCAACCAGACGGTACCTTACTTGTCGACTGTCATGCAGTTAGCCAACGATACAAGAGAGAGGTAAACAGAATTACTGCTTTTCAGTTACGATTTATATCTGCCGAATCTTAGTTGCACTGCTTAGTGACACCTGTTCTCCCTCTAAAACGAGCAGGGGTGCAGGTGAGACAGTCGGGAGCTTTTCGATCAATCTCCTTCTCCTTAATATTTTTTCCTCTTTTCCATAAAGTGCTGGTTGACTCGACTATCTGCCTTTTCAAAAAGCGTGAAATGTAAGCAAAGACCATAGCTGTAGATCGACAATATTTTGAATTATGTATTTTTTTCATTTCGAGAGTAAAACAAAGTTCTAATTTTAATCGAAAATATGAAAATATTTAAATTATAAAATCAATTATGATATTAGATTCTACAACATTCTTTTGTTTTCTATTTTACGCCTAAGAGAAAATAAACGGTATGTTATACAAGTCATATAGGCGGAAAAATTTATAACTTGCTTACTGAATGTTAATAGGTATTCTTATTGCCCAATAGAGCACAGTTACCACCTAAGCGAAGCAGAAAATGTTGTTTACTGCACATGCTTACTTTAGTCCCTTAGAACATATTATATAACTTTTGTGCAGACCACGCGTCAAAATGCGTACTTTAATGCTTCTCAAATAAAACTAAAATTAGGTATGCTGACGCAGATATTTAAACTTAGATCAGTTATCAAACTTTCTCATTTTATAGCTTCATACCTATGATGTATATAGAGCATAAATCACTAATTTAAGTAGCACAAACTGATTTAAGTAATGGAGAGTTCAATCAGTATTTGACTTGATGTAATAAAAAATATTATAATTTTTCGTATTTTATGTACCTTATATTGCTTTCGAGGTCAGACCATTAAGTAATGCGACAAAATTCAAAAATGGAATATATTTATAAATTAAGGTACATCGCTGCCTTCCGCTTTACGCCTCGTCTTTGATGCTCTCACGGCCTCTATTTTTTTAAAATCGGCATGCACCTGAAGCGCCTGACTACGACTTAGGACATCACTACCATACACTTTAAACACTTTTTCATAAATTTCTGTCGCGGTTCCGCCAAGTTTCGCACAAAATTTTATTACGCACCGTTGCTCTAAATTTTTCTGTTCCATTTTCGTGACATACGCTACTCGCGGGTTGCTACAAAACACTCAACAGTTGGCGAAGAAATGATTGTACAAGGGTCGTCAAGGTGTCAATCAAGAGAGTAGGGATCTACTATTACGGTGGCGGAGTTACAGGTGCGCAGTGTTTCCACAGGCCGAGAAATAAAATCGGTCGCATTACTTAATTGTCTGATATCGTAAATCTCTACATTGATGGATATCGTAATCCTTAGGCGATGTCTAGATATACGCCACCCTTCTAAGCCATGGCTGGTATTAAAACAAAGCTTGTCGTCGACTTTCTGATTTGATTCGTTTAAAAGATTTAAATTAAATTCTTGACAATACATTAGGTGCAAATGAGATCTTTGCATTATATTTATACAAACAAAGAATTAAAATTTGATTACAGTGTGCTATCAATATATGTTCTCATTTGATATCCGGTAGAGATAGTTTTATATTTTAAAATATATGTCTAGAACGCGTTTGACATTTAATCCTCCTACTAAAAAGTATACGATATATTCTTTGTTTAATAATACAGATCATAAACATATTTCATTGTCTACGGAATATTTTTTCTTCGCAGTTTTTTAAGAATATTTATTTTATGGATGATCTGTAACAAATATACTACAACATATTAATGTAAAAACATTCACAGATATCAGACAATTCTGGTATTTCTGATATTATCTACGCGATAATTAATTTTTAATTATGCCATGTTAATTACAAATGATTCGTGGATGAAAAGAAAGATAAAGAAAAAATATATTTAAAGTGATAGTAGCTTATATCATATAATTTTTATTTATAACTATTGTGACAAGAAATTAATTTTGGAGAATACTCTAATTTTTTCGAAGCTGTAAATCTTTTAAATGAAAATAAAAGCTTTTGTTTATAATTTAAAGTGAATCTACTATAAGATAATTAAAGTAAAAAAAATTTTGTGGAAAATTTTTAATTAAACGATAGTAATACGAAGCTTCGCGAGAGCTTATCATACTCTTACTTAAAGTACAATTTTTAGAACTATCATTTAACTTCTATGAACGTTTTATCAGGTTTTATCTATAGCATTGATTGCTTCAATAGCCGGTTGTTGTGAAAATTTTTGGCAAATTGTTTATGAGACTAAAACAATGTGTTCTCGAAAAAGCCAAAATTTATAGAAAACATTTGTTCAATTTTCTTGAATGTATCATTAATGTTATGCAAACAAATGCAAGAGGTCTTGTTCTTATCTTTATAAATTAAGAAGTAGAAGTCTGCATATATTTAATATATCCGCGACTTGATCAAGACAATATGGGTTATAAAATTATCCACACCAACCTGCTTTTAATTTCTATTCTGATTTCAAATACTTTTTTCGTTGACCATGGTAAATAATTTCCCTTTAAATATTTTTTAGAGATCACATACATATTATAGTTATACCCAATTTATATAACGAAATTGCACTAAATGCAAGTTGCAGTTAACATTTGCTTTCGATTTTGTATTTAAAAAGGAAATTAAGTAGTACATCGCTTACCAGGTACGTAAAAGCTTTGTTTTCAAAACGAGAGATTAACCGCCTAAAACAAAACTTAGGGATACATAAGGAGGTTCATAAAGAAGCCTTTACGTACTAGGTTTGAACTATAAATTTTCCTCTTTAGAACGGGTATATCGCACGTTGAACGTTAGCTTTTATAGGCGAGAAGTAGGTAAAATATATATTTTTATTTTAATTTTATTGATACATATTTCGGTGTTGAGACATTTGTCCAAAGATGGATTTTGAAAGATATGTGCGGGTAGAGGCAATTAAGACTCACGAATTGTTGTCCACGAAGTTCGTTGGACAGATGAGCCGACACATAGTCTGATCGACTAATGGACCCACAAACGCTCTTCAATACATATTATGTGTATGGTTTGGATTTTCATGGATCGGTAGCCTTACGTCCCTTATGGGCATCACCAACGAAAGGTTGTATACATTTACAATGTCTAAAACTGAATGTTACGCATTCTGCACTGCTGACTAAACTGCTTGGTTTTTTTAAAGTACCCCAAGCCCTTTAATATTAAGTAATCACGCGACACATTGTGGGTGTAAACTAAAATAATGACAAGGCGTAAAATAATTTTTACACAAGTGAAATAATTAAGTAGTTTTATTTTAAACGTGGGACTCTTATATAAGTATTGCTTTTGCTTAGCATATCTAAACAGCTATACCCCTGCAAAGCATCATCTACTTTACACACTAGTCTCCAATGTACTATTTAAAAAAAATATATTTTATATTTTCTTTCGATGTACGCTATAACATTAAATCGCTACATAATAAGCGCTGAATGATTGCTCAATTGCTTAAAGATCAATTATTTGCTCCACAAGTGCGAACGTTGTAGCATGGACTACTTTTTGTATAGAGAAGTTGAAATGTGCTTTTTTATGCTATTATTAGATTTTAGAAGCTTCATGATCTTAACTTTCATAATCTTGAAAACAAAGATCAGATTTTAAACTTTATAAATATTGGCGAAAGTTTTTTATAAAAAAAATCGTAAAATGGCCTGTTTTTTTAACAACGAGAATAATTGCATTCTGAAATTGTTCAGAGTTGATCAGGATTTACCTAACATCATATGAATTGCAGAATGTAGCAAACTTTGAGAATAACAAAACTGTTGTAGTTATTTTTGAGGCTTTTATCAAAATACTCTAAAAGTTATAGGAGCAAGCGTAACAGAACTTTTTTTTTAAGTTACAGCTTTTGAAATAGAGAATATTATTGGCGGTTATCTCGCATTTCAACCGAATCACAGATTTAATGCTGCAATAGTGAGCAAATATAACTTCACTACGGCCCCTTATTTACAGTGCAGTGCTGGTATCATTACTGAATACCTACTAATATCTTCCGCTCGATGTTTTGTACTTCAACTAGGTGGATTGAAGAAGCAAATATTTTTCGCAGTGGTTGGTACAACAGTATTGAAATCCAAAAATCTTATATTAAGAAACATTTCAACGATTTATACGTATCCGACTGATGTAATTGTCCTCCACACTGACATCGCAATTTTAAAGGTAATATATAAATAATATTAATAATAATACCTAACAATAGTAGTCGAGTTGAATTTCTTATTTTTCAAATAATAAGACAAAAACTGTTGTTTCGCTTAAATCTTCGAAAAAGTGATAAACTTTCGGAATATTTTTCGATTTAATGCTCAAATCTGTGTCCTGCTTAATTTAATCTGTCTAGAAATAAAGAAGAGAAGTCAAAATCGATGGCTACACAGTGGAGAAAGTATCGAGAAAGAATTGGTGAATCTGAACAAATTTGAAGAACGTGGCTGCTGATGTATGAGATCAGCACCCGATTACGCCTATACGTCCGCGATCCGATTCGCCGATATGAGCCGCGGGGTCGCGGGCGAAAATTCCCAGCTGAGTTGTGTCCATGCGGAGCAAATTTTTGCATTTGTTTTTTAAACTTTTCATCTCAGCATAGACGAAATACAATGTTTATATACTATATATACATGAGAAAAAGTATCAATATTCAGCTGTCTATTGGTCATTGTTACATGTCAATGTGCTCGATACTTTGTCCTAAATATACGGGAATTTAGGACACGGCTTGGCGGGCGTGGTGGGCGAAATATGTACTTCCATCAATGCATTATATAATGTAAACAAAGTTAATAAATAATATTCAGTAATTTTTTTCTCTAAAAATACTTAAATACTAGATAGTTTATTCTTACAAAATTTTCCGAATAAAAATAATTTACGACACTTTATATGAATCATCGGAAATTTAAGGGTTATAAATGCGCTATCATCTATCTTTCAATACGTCAAATTAAAGACAAAATAATTGAAAAAGACTTAAAGAAAAAGAAAAGTTAATGAGGATACAAATTTGGGACACAACGAACACCTAGAAAAGCCTTTTATTCACTTGCATCTATTCCTTATCTATACAGTATACTTTTTATTAAATTTTTATCCTCTATATTATGCATAAATAATCATATATAATATTATATATCTTTTATTCCGTATGCGTTTTGAATTTACTAACGAATTTATCTTACGCTTTTAGTTAAATATATCATTGGATTTTAAGCTCAATCCGAATTTGGCTGCTTTTGTCATTCCAGCTAAGGATGAAATAATTGATAAGAGAGATGCAATTGTCGCTGGATTTGGAATAGATTCAATTAATAATTTACTATCAAATGAAAAAAGGGAACGTGTACGGGTATATGTAGAGCCAGGAAGTCTGTTAAAATATGCGTTTGTTACAATACTTTCTGATGAAGAATGCCAAAGAACATACACTAATATTAACAGCTCTATCTCAGTATGTGGCGTAATGAAACCTGATATGGTACATACACATCGAGGTATTTGTGTGGTAAGTTTTTCTTTATCTATTAAAAATTGATTTCAGAGAATCGTATAATAATCGGTTATGTATATTGCATGATAGAATAATGAATGATGTATAAAGGGCTGTGTTTTAGCTCGGGTCTTCACAATTATTATGAATAAAAATCCCTGAGATAAAATGAAATTTTTTATAATCACATGTACTATAACATTTATTTATTTTTAATTAAGTATCTACTAAAATAGTATTGAATAAAAACTAACTCTGAGATGAACTAGACAACAGAATTAAATCAAAGATCATAGTATACATTGTATATATATTATATATTTATATATAGTACCATATATATCGTATCATTCGTTTATATATATATATATATATATATATATATATATATATATATATATATTCATGAAAATTATTCATATGAAACTGATTTTTCATAATTTGTATGAAAAATAGGAAATAAGTATTGAAAAACATCAGATATATATGAAGATACTAGAAATTCGAATTATATAGTAACAAGTAGAGGCCGCGGCATTTCGGTCATGCATTTGATCCAGATTGAAAATTACATCTAAAATGAGCCCTGCAACGTGTTAAGATCTACTGCTGTCTCATTTTGAAACTATGCTAGTTTTGAAGTAGCTTTCCCAGTCTAAAGATTTTTTTTAACTGAAACATTGATTTTTGACTGTGGTTTGAAGAAAGCATATTTATATACTATTAAAATAATAAAGTTCTAATGCAGCTATGCACGTAAATGTAAAGTTTCTTAATTATTATCGACCAAAGCTACTATTATTATTATTATTATTATTATTATTCTAACGTCTAAATCTAATTGAACTTCAATCAAACATAACTAAGAAATACACATTTGGTTAAATATATTTTATATTCATCAGAACTTTTTGGCTTCAAATGTCATTCTTTCTTCTAAAATTTCTAAACTAAAAACTTCTAATCTAAAAATCTAAAAATTCTCTGGCGTCACCGCATATGTAATTTAAATAAAATAAAAGTAATAATTTTCAAGTAACTATTATATGTTGGGAATAGGAGTGCGTTCGGTACTAAAACTTTACAGTGAGCCCTTTGAAAGTAATTGGAGTTATCTCCCTCCGTCTGGATCAAATCAGTCATTCACATGTCGTAGTTGCTTCTCAAAAGTAAAATATTCTTTAACATTTTATTAAAAAAAAAATTATATGAATTTTATAACATAAAATATATCAATCTCCTTCAATTTCTTAAAAATTTTAATAGTGTTTTCATGCAAGTTGCTTTATATGCTAATAAAATGTATGTTACAGGGTGATATGGGTTCTCCACTCATTATTGGTGACAAAATTATAGGACTTGCAAATAAACACATTAAAAATTGCAACGATACTGAATCAGGAAGTGTTTATACAAAAATAGCACCATTCAGGAATTTTATTGACTCGATAATAGCAAAACAACCAATAGATGGCACGCGCAGTTATGTTGTTTATCCACATGTAGTATGAATGCTCATACTAGAGAAATTAGAAAAATAATTTATTTCTACCTAATTATAACTTTCTAATTTGTTAATACATAATCATTAGAAATTATAAGCTAATAATTTAATTATAAAGAAATATATAATTAAATGATATTAAATGTTTTACTAATATAAGTATTTTTTCAATTACATTAATCTTGCTATGTATCTTTTAAACTGATTTGTTTTAATTTAATCAATACAAAGTATATTTATAATATGTAAGTTTTCAATCTAATCTTTATCACAATGCTGAATTTATTGATAAAGCAGATTTCTATGTTTAATTTCGAAATTTCGAATTTATAATATAAATTAGTTTTCTTTCTATATATTTTTAAATCTTGATTCTTGTTTATAAATTTTTTTTAATGAATTATGTTTGAACGTTCGTTCGTAGGTGGAATGTTTTTTTTTTATTTTACTAATTCTTTTGTCATAAATTATTTGCTTCAAAAGAATGAGAGCTATGTTAATTCTATTATATAATTATATTTCTTTTCTATTATATAGCAAGGCTTGATGGGTGATTCAAAATTCTGTGAGAACATATTGATTCTTTATACCAATTGATTAGTAATGAGTTCATTTCTATGCACACTTATAACAATGATCTCGAGAAAATTAATTCGATTATTATACTTTACTGATTCATGTGTAAATTTTAAGTTGTTGTCAGATACCTATTCAAAATCTTACATACTTATATAGGATTATATCTTTTTGGTGCAAATTAATACGTTATCACCATATACATGTCAAGAATACAATAATGGCCTACAATCATATAAATTTTTTTCTTTGTTTATATTTTTAGACAATGATACTGTTGATCAGCGAAATTTTTATAAATATAGACTACCATCCAATAACAGAAAGATCGATGAATTTCTATTAGGACAGCTAAAAATATCTTGAAAGTATTTTATTTATTAGTTACTCAAATTTTACGAATAAAAATATTTTACAAAAAAGCACGAAAATCAGAATAGCAACGGTGCGACTTATAAACATGTGCCATAAAATGATCGAGCCGCGTAGACGCATATATTCATTTGGTAAATAAGTCATTTATATAAAGAGCTTTCGACATTTGATACTGTGCCAATTGAGGGGGTCTACGCTGATTTCTATATAGATTTTCAGATCGATTTCTATACTTGTTCCTACGTCGATGGCGATATCGATTTTGCCATTGCTACGTAAAACAGGGTGTGATTTAATATAAAGACACCGAAGTCTACTACAATAGCAAGAAATTTCAAAAGACAATGTAAGATGCTGCACTGACTAAGTTATATTCTCACATAGTTAGATTTTAAATGCTTCAAAAGGAAATTTTAAATCTAAATAGTGTTTGGTATTAAAAAAGAAAACGAAAAGATAATTTTTATATAATAGAAATTAATGAAATTATAGTGATTCATAAATTAAGTGGAGCAAATTTCATCATCCAAATCGATTGGAGTACAGTAATTCTTATACATTAATTATTGGATATTAGTTGAAATTATGCAATTATTAATAATTTTATAACTGTTGATTTAAACATTAAAAATTAATAAAAAGTAAATTATTTTGATTGGATGCAGATGCTTGAGAGCCCAGAGAAGTGATTTAGGGTATCTTGCTATTGTAAGAATATCCTGGACCTCAAAAGAAGACTCGAGAAAGGTGCAAACCCGCTTGGGTAAATAGGATCACACAGTCCAGAAGTCATGTCTTTATAGACACTTCCTGGGCTACATTCATGCCATCGAAAGGAAAGTGGTTTTAGTAGATTCGAATCCTACATACCGTGAGGTCGCATCCATCGGTAGTCTTTAATGTGAGAGCTCGTTAACGAATTGAATTGTCAGATGAAGTTTTTACTATCCAACGCAAAAAAAAACGAATAATTAAATATCACGGCAATATATTGAAATCATAATACACGTTATAAATAATAACGGTAATTTTTGCATTTTGCGCAATGATTGGATAGTGCTCGGTATCTTCAACTTCGACAATAATTTTACACAAAAGTAGGTTATTATACAGAATTCCACAATTACCCGCATTATTGTTATATTCATCGTATATAAATTCCGAAAAATTCAAAAATATATTTAATAAATAGCTATAATTAAATCTTTTCATACTTTTCTTTAGTATATTTGCACAGTTATTTTAATTACGATATAAATATTATCATTCGTTATATTTAAATCTAAAATATGAATGGGCATAATATGAAGCCAAGCCTTATAAGTATTTAATAATTTACATATTTATAAATTTCTAAAAACTCTTATTTAATTACATGGGATGAAAAATATTACAAGAAATAAACTGTCAATTAGGAAATATTGGGAAGCGTAAGTATATTCTGAATCTTGCTTTCAAATGCTGTAAATGATTGCTCTGTCGAATTATGAAACGTTTCTGGCCAATTCAAGTATTCATTTTTGGTAGAGTTAGATAGTAATGTATCAAACTGTTGCTTTAATTGCGTGAATGTTGGCCTGTTTAAAGGATTCTCATGCCAGCAGGAGCACATTATTTCATAACTAAAATGAAAATAGCATTAATATTTTAAATAATTGTGAGAATAAAAAATTGGATATCTATCTTAAAAAACAAACAGTTTGTATCCACAATTTGATGGTCGTTCCATACGGTATCCTGCTTTAAGTAAGTGTAAAACTTGGCTGCTCTGAAATTCCGGATAGGGCGTGCCTCCTAATGTTACTATTTCGTAAAGTAAAATACCGAATGACCAGCTTATGAAACAAAAATGTCAAGTGGATTCATTCGGTTTAATATAATTAAAAATAAAAACAAAAAACAATAAAAACTAATTTGAACCTACACATCGCTACGAGTAGTGTAAGCTTGGTGAGTTAAAGCTTCAATGGCCATCCATTTAAGTGGGAGCTTTTTATTGCTTCGCTCCTTGTACACGTTCTCTTGATAAATGTCTCGACTGAGGCCAAAGTCGGATATTTTGACGGTTGTATCATTACAAACAAGAACATTACGGGCAGCCAAATCGCGATGGACTATGCGGTTCGATGACAAAAATTCCTACAAAATATGAACGAGCATTATATCGGTGATTTTGATTAGAATAATCTCAACTTGTTCCTCAATAAAAATCTACATAAGGTAAGCTCAAGTACCTATTTCAAACTTTGAATTGTGTTTTTTTTTCACATTATATAATGAAATTTTTAGACTATAGTCGGAATTCGGGATGTGTGGAAAAAATATTTTGAAAATTTAAAGAAATATTTAAATTAAAAATTTATCTTTCATTAAACTAAATGTTTCATGTTCTATGTACATTTGCTTTATAACCTAAATTTTTCAACACAATAAATGGAATAAAAAATAAGCATTGTAAACTTAAAATTGTTAATCAAAATCAGTTTCTAATTTTTCTCAGTAAATAAAATTTTTAGAGAAAACATTTACAATACATGTATTATAGTAAGATGTACAACTATGAATTGAAATGTCTTTTTATTTGTTTAAATGCTCAAAATTGTTAGAAATTCCATATAATTTTTAGATATTTTTCATTTTCTTGACTAAAAAAATACAATTTTCACTAGTTTCCCTTTTTATATTTTATTCGACTCCCCGAAATACGTTAAATAAACTGTTTGATTTGGGATTCATTATACATTTAGTGTATAAATATAATACATTATATTAAATCTTGTATAGATAACAATTAAAAAATAAAAATATCAATGGTTGCTCATTTGCAATTGAACCTACCATACCAGTTGCTACCTGCAAGGCAAAATTTAGCATTTCCATTGGTGTTACACGATTTTCAATCATACGTTCCACGTTATTTTCTGAAAATAATATAAGTTGAAGTAACTGAAATGCATCCGTTCTATATATGTGTACATTGTAAGTAAAACATAAAAGGATTACCTTCCTGAAGATCATACAAATGGTTGTTTATTGCATCACTTAAATTGCTATGCTCCTGAACTTAAAAAAACAAGAGAAACAAAAATAACTTGTTATTTTAAAAATAACATCTATTATATTTTATTATATAATTATTATGAATTTTAATTTAATTTAGCGAATCTAAATGTTACTTCAGCTATCTTCTTTCAAATGTGTACAGAATAGATAGAAAATAACAATTAGTTTATTAAATAAAAAAATACTTTTTTATTTTAATTCAATCGTTCATTAGCCAGATTATAATTAATTATTTATTTAATTGAAAGAGACCTTAATTAATCAGACAGGAATAAAATTGTTGTATTTCAACCAAATCATTTCACTGGTAGGCGATAACTAAATATTTATTTAATTAACTAATTTTTTTCAGGGTAGTAACAATACAGTGTAATATAGTGTACAGCAATAAACTACAAGATGATAAGCGAATAATATAAGGTACCAGAAAAAATTATTTTAATTTTAAGAGTAATAGATTAATTAAATTCATCAAAATGTTTACGATTACTGAGCTTAAAACTTTAAATCAGCGATAGAGATAGACAAATTTGTTCACAGTTAATTTTTCAAATAAATTATCAGTAAGAAAATACAAAAATTTTGTTAAATTGTATAAATAATTCACTATGCATTGAAAAATCTAAAACATAAAAAGTATTTTCCTAAGCAGAAATCTTTCGATCTTTATTCAGTATTTAGACAGGAGAGAAGTAAAAATAATGCGAAATGTTATAATAAACATAATAAGTATTTGCTATAATTTCAAAAATCCTGACTAATAATTAAACTGTAAGACTAACAAAAGTGTCGACATATAATATTTATATAATTAATTTTGTATCGTTTTTAATTATTATTATTATTATTGAAATCCATAGAAAATTATTATATTATATCATCCAATAAAAATTTGCTATAAACAATCTTTGACGAACGGAGATTATCGTTTCTATTCACATTATTCTTTATGCACTGAGATATACTTACAAAAATATAAAATATTTGAAGTCTCAAGTAAATTCGACCGTTCGCTTTGCTTGACTATTGTGGTCGTCACTTCCTCTAAGATCTATGAAATACACAACTATTCAAATAATTAAATTTTTACATTATTATAAATTTTAATATTATTCTAAAATTACCGTTCTCAAATATGTCTGTAAGTCACCTTTGCTACAATATTCAACTATGAGCAGAGGATTTTTATTCAATGTAGCACATCCAATTAAAGATACAATATTTGGATGATTTCCGGCAGATTTCATTAAGGAAATTTCTCTATAAAAGTTTTTCATATCGTCTGCACTTGCGTTTTCTATGAAAAAGAAAAATTCATCATTATTCCTTTTTTTTATTAAAACAATAGTCGATCGCATATAATTTTATCATATCAAGTAAAGGAGAATATTATTTGATAATAATTATTTGAAAAAATAACTTCAGTTGAATCTCGGTACAAAAATCGTTTTTCAAAAATGCTATAATTTTATTATATAATTAAGGAAATTTCTCTATAAAAGTTTTTCATATCGTCTGCACTTGCGTTTTCTATGAAAAAGAAAAATTCATCATTATTCCTTTTTTTTATTAAAACAATAGTCGATCGCATATAATTTTATCATATCAAGTAAAGGAGAATATTATTTGATAATAATTATTTGAAAAAATAACTTCAGTTGAATCTCCGTACAAAAACCGTTTTTCAAAAATGCTATAATTTTTTAACTTAAACAATCATCGTTGCAGTACGGGAGACGTTTGATACCCTCGTCACTTTTTGAATTTTTCACTTACTAAGTTTAATGTCAATATTTAGCAATACTGGTACCATTAAATGCAATCTATTGGTATAGTTTTGTAAAATGTTTAGTAAGGTGCATTAAGTAGTTAATGTTTTATAACCATTGAAGAATAAATGATTAAATAAAAAAGGTGTAATGTTTAATGAAACAAATTTCAATAAGAGATTTAAAAATTTGTCTCTTTTCAAGGACACTTGAGAGGTTTCTCACAGCAATGGCTTTCATCGACACGTCTTTTACTCGATTAAGCCAAATTTGAAAAATTTGTTTTCTAAGAAATATGCGAGGAAAAAATTTGTGAGAGATGATATTAAAATACGAAATCATATTAAATGAACAGGTACACTTTATTATAGTAGACTTCTTGCTAGTCCACTTGCTGGTCAACGATTGAAGGTAACTTAACTTCCTTAAGTTCCGCAAAATAAAAAAAATAGAAATGTCGTGTGCTGATTAAGTATTAATTTTTTCGAAAAAGCACTGTCAAAACCAAGAAAAGAATTCAAAAACTTGATGAATATGTTTCGAGAGTTCTGTTCTACAATTAAAGTGGCATTGTAACAAATGAACGTGCAAATCATCTAAAAGCAGTCATTCATTTGAAAATGGTCAATAAAATCAATATAATTCTATTAAACAATCGAAAATTATAAATGTCTTCGTCAGCAACATCTGTAAATATCTCAACTGAGCGGTTGCACTAGATTTTCTATAAATATTTGGATGTGCGATTGATCACGATCGACTATATAAATACATCTATGTAACAATTCAAAGCAATGTTTGGGCATATCCAGCCAGAATTCACATAGTTATTGCATCATTTCCTTATGCAATAACTGAGATACGGATTTATCACTGTTTCTGCTGTGTTCCTGTTTCTAAATCTGAATAAATCGTTGGGTGGTAGAAAATTTGGTTTGAATTATGAGATAAAAAACATGTTAAATTTAATGCATCAAATTAAAAAGATTCACTAAACGACCCTTCTATAATATTATATTCATAGATCGTGACAAAACACTATATACGTTGTATAATTAAGTTCATTTAAATATTGTACAAACAATTAAATTAATCCTAATTACTTTTTCACTAAATGTTTAATTTATCAAACAGATGCGAAATAATTCATATTATTTATGATTTATAATACCTTATTAGTAAGTGAAATTTTTAATCTATAATACCTCTCAGCATTTTAACAGCTACATCAATGTTTCTTTTCTGATCATCTTGTAACGATGCAAGCTTAACGATTCCGCCAATACCACTTCCTAAAATCTTTTTGAATCTCAATCTGTCAATTGAAATTTCAAAAGGGTCTCTAGGCTTATTTTTTACTATTACGGTCTCATATGCCGATTTCAATGGTCTTTTTACATCTTCAAATGCGCAGTTTTTTTGATCAATATTCTATAATATATATTGCATGTTATGTATTAATTCAAAAATAATAACAACAAGCTTAACTAAAAAGTATAAGATTCATTATAACAGATGCTTGAAATTTTAGAAATTATTGTTTTTAATTTATGCAAATCTCGCGCTAAACCAATACTATCTATAATAATTCAGTACACTAATGTATAGGTATGCTTCTTCATCCTGATAATTTCAATAGCAAATAATAAAATTACTATACTCACCTGAAAAAAGTTATATCTACAAACATGATCCTTAATATGCTTGTAGCGACAGTAAGTATAGGTAATGCTCAGAACGATTGCTAGTGTCATTAATGTTGAAATAGCAACGATAACTTGCGTGACCGCTAAAAATATTAAAAATAATCGTTTTCAATAATTTGAGTTTTACTTTTGCAACTTTATAATATTTTATAACATTATACATCTAAAGCCATAAAAAAAGGAAATGAATAATTAAAGCTATTTAAAAGTTAGTTTTATTTTCAGTTTCCATTTGAAATTGAATTGTACGTAATGTTAAATACCCATTGACTGTTCTTTCATTTTAAAGATTTTCGACTGCATACTTGTTCCTCCACGTGATTCAGAAATGACTCCTATTTTGTATCGAATGCTGAAGATGACATTCGGAATGTAAGCAGAACTTTCATTCTATAGAAAAAATATATTATTTGTATTCAGCTATAGAAACTAAATTAAAAACAAAAAACTCCACATAAACCTTATAGAAAATTTGATTCTGCCAATTTTAATAAAGCTTTAGGAAAAGATTGGGAAAAATTAAGTATTTTCTAATTTTCAATAGAATTAGTCGCTAACTGACTAGAAAGCATAATTTTAAATTAGCATCGCAGAAAACAAGCTGTACTTATTTTCTAACAAAAAAGTAATATTACGATCACTTGATGGTAGAAGATGCGGGTAAGAGCTTGGTATTACTCTAGATCCTCATTCCTCATTCGAAGAATATCTTTTAAAGTGATTTTTAAAACAAAATTTGTTAGGGGACAGAAACGACCTATATGTACTCTTATTTTATTGGTTGTTAACTCTGTAATATTTTAGGGAGCTGTAATGTAGGTTGATGCCACGTAAAAAATGATAGTTTTGGCTGTATGCGTCAGCGTACCATCCATTAGTAAGCAGAGAGTAGTTTATATATACCGCATCGTAGCAAATATTACGATTTCAGTAATCAGTGGGATGCTTCCCATTAGTGTTTTGGATGTGAAGAGAAATACGATACATCGTAAATCTAAACGGCGATCTTCTGTAATAGAAGCTGGAGCATGCAGCTACAAAAAATAGCCGAATGAGATCATGGAACAGTGATAACGAAGATGAATTGCGGCTAACGAAAGTATATGGACTCGCCGCATCATCTTCAATGAGATTGAGTCGACAGACTGGCAACATAGATCCGTAAACTTCCATCTTACGTAAGTGCTCAGTGACCAGGGATGTTTTTGTAACTACTTATATTTTATATGCGTATGTAATAGCCGATAACATGGAAATTTCTTATTTCACTGCTCAAGATTGAAAAGAACGGAAATGGTTTCAGCCCTCTTATAGAGGCCTTCTGTTGTCATAGGGCATAAGTAGATGAAATTCGTATCACCTGAGAAATTGTATGCGATAAGCACCTTCGCTGAAGTCATTGTAACGAAACTGTACATCATAAGAAAGATAATTGATATAAGAAATAGGGCTACGACAGTATAGACGGTTAGGAGTGTAATAGTAAAAATAAGCGGGACTCTAAAATCATAATCCATCATCCGTCAACTTATTTCTCAATTGACGGTTTCCACGGAGGATGTACGTTGAGTGGTATAATGGGCGTCAGTGGTAGAATAAGAGTCAGTAGAGGTAACGGTTGTAAAAATACAGATAATAACATGCATTAAGCACCTCAAACACACACATGTGTACGTGCGAAACTTTTCGTTCGATGACTAATTAATATCTAGAAAGGGAGCTTAGTCAGAAAGGCATGCTCCTCAGCAATCGTTCGTTCCATTAGGACATCATTGGTGGTGATAAAATGAATCGTTTCCTCAAATTTCATCAATATCGGCCTAATAGAATTTTTCACAAGACTTGCGCGAAATTCTTTTTTTATTAATAAAAGCAATATATGTGTTACTGTTTTTTAATTTGTACGTACTTGTACGCGAATGAAGAATAACTATGTAATAAAAAATATATTACTTTATTCAAATAAGTATATTTTCTAAATTAAACAATCTCAAATCCTGTGGGTGTAATTAGTTATTCACATGCTTTAATTTTCACGATAATTATCTCCATAAAATATAATATGGAGGAAAAACAATAACACAATATACTGATATACTTTGTTCCTTATGCAAAGATTAAAAGGATTTTATGATGTAAAATAGTAAATCTTACTGTTTAAGAAGATGTTTGTTAAATATTAAAAGTTACCATTTATTAAATGGATTGTCATTATATTTATAAATAATTGAAAAAGTGGAGTTTGTTGTTTTGACAAATGAAATATCCATTTAATATTATAAAATAGATATTCTAAATGTAAAATGTACATTGAAGCTTACACCATGAACAGTAATTTCCGTATGATTGCTTTCGGACTCAAATGGATAAACTACGATTGTATAGTTGTTGGGCTGCAACACAGGTTTCTTCCAATATACTTTTAAATCAACAAAAGTTTTATCTGATCGAAGACATATGATTTCCATCTCTTCTACCGGGGGTGGGGCTATAATACAGTACTAAAAAATGTATAAACCATGAGAAATTATTAATGTCAAGAAAATTCTTACCACAAACACTTAGATTGTGATGAATATCTAAACAGGTAGGTGTCACAAATGTCAGCGATGTATTTTTACTCTCTCGAGAGCCGATTTTATTTCTCGATGAAACATAAATAATATTAGTTCTGTTGTAGTCTAAATGCCTCAATTTTAAGTTATAATTTTGAACCTGAAATAATTTAATATCAAATAATTAAGATACAAAAATAACAATATGAATTCTGTATTAATACTAAAATATTTACCACATCCAGCTCATACTCATATAAGTGATGCTCTCCACCCCACTGTATAATATTGTATAAGCAATTTAAATCTAAATAAATACAAGGAAATCTTATAAACATTAAGTAAATAATTAATGGAATTGTAGCATTTTTTATATATGTAATAAAAGAAATAAAAGGAATTATTGATACTTTACCATTAGCTGGATCAATTGTTAAGTTGACCTGCATTTGATTTAGATTATTTGTATCAATTTCTACTGAGCTTATTGATATGTTCTTTACTTCTTTTGGTATGTAATTCACTATAATAATTAATAATTGACAGTTATTTCTTTTATAGTTAAAATGTTAATATAAATAATAATTGGAAAGAAATAAAGTAAAAAAATAAGTTAAGATTAATATAAGAATAAGATGATATTCTTGTATCGAAAAGGAAAAGTGACGAAATTTGTTGAGTAACAAATTTTCTCCAGAATGAATTATTTCATTTACAATAATAATTCTAGATTTGCAATAATATTTATAGATCTGTACAAGTTAGAATAAGTCTAGGAAAAATCCGTAAGAAACGTGCCGTCAAAACATAGTGCCTCTAAGTAATTTGATGATTCAATAGACATTACACTATCTATACCGACAAGCTTGAAAGAACCTAATTTTTAAATGATAGACGGAAGAATACGACATTATCAAAGTTCTAATTTTTTTGTTATTACTGGTTTTTCATTATTATTGTACATGTGTAAGAAGCTACCGAAATCAAAATACGTGGCTTCAAGTAATCGAAAGATCCATTAACTTATTAAAAATAACAAATGACGAATTGAAGAAAATTTCAGAAATTGGGATTGTAAAGCTTCATATAAGTCGGTAAATATAAAAGATCTTTCTACGATTCGAGTAAACAAATACAAACTCTGAACTTGAATATATCATAAGTAAGAATTGAATATATAGGAAGTAAAAAAGCACATAATATTGGGCATATAATTATAATGGAGCATTGTTAGGTCTTAAACCTTTACAGGGCTCAATTATTAGTTAATCACTATTGCCTCACTCAATCCAGATCAAATTTATCACCTATATTCACATAATTAATATTAAATATTGGCTTTTAAATTTTAATTTAACAACAATTTAAAAATTTTAATCTTCATGAAAATGTTTGGAATTCTAAAACATGAAATTATAAATATAAATATAGTAAAAAATTTATTGCTATTATTTTACCTTCGTTTGTCTTAAACCAATTTGTAATTTCCGGTAAAGCAACTCCATGCGGCGTAACTTGATAAATACGAAACTGATAAAAATTGTCCGAATTTAATTGTGTAAACTTGGAGATAGATGCATTACTCTAAAAGCATTTAAAAATTTAAAAGATTAAAATAAAATTATTTTTTAAATATATTTTAGAATAAAATTTACGACAATCTCGTACATACCATTGTAGGTAACAACCAAATGTCATTATTTTTAGATTTCATTTCAATTACATAAATTCCTGGATTATGCTTTAGGACCAATGAATTTACATCCTTACACTGGAGACTAACGTTAGTGATAGATTTCTCATTTAAAAATGTGATTTCTATACAACAAAATAGAAATGATTAATTAAAAAAATTGTTAATCATAATGACATGTATCGACAAGACTTTCTTTTTTAAAATTTTTTTCTGTGTAAAATATACATATGTAAGTCCTACATGGAGTTTGACAAAACTTTTTTTGGATATCTGCGCATATTACAATATGCGAGACCAAGTAGAAGATTGGTCAATTGACTAAATAGCAACTTTTGAGATAAACTTTTTAAAACTAACATATGGGTAAAAGTTCTATACTTCGGGCTTTGTCGTCGAGGAGAATGTCTAGTCAGTGGCGAAACTTTGTTTGCCACGAGACTCGGTTTTCGGAGAAAACCTCTTTTTTGAATGCATTGTTATGAAGGTCATCATAGAATATTTTCCGAAATAATATGTCTAATTTATATGATATCACTAGATATAACTAGAAAATGAAATATAATATTTATATAGCTTATCGGTTATTTCAACGATTCCAATAGCGAATTGTGTTTCGCGAGTTTCGTGATTTTTATGTAATTTTATGGCTATTCTAATATAAAATAAAGTTCAATAAAGTTACGGGAAAGTTGTGATTTTTATCGCGTGAGACTTACTTTCTTCACTTTGCTCAGAATTAAACGATCTTATATGAGTTAAAAACATTAACTGCCACGCTCGTATTGAAAGGTATTCTATTATTTTATTTAACTTCATTCTAATATTTCCAATATACAGTGCAAATAAACGACGGTAATCTAGGATACCGTCGAATTGCGAAATCTTCACTTTATCGATTGAATTATTGTATAGTAAGAGTTTTATAGACAATATATGAAAGAGTTTGCAGAAGTAAACTTAATTACAGAAAAATTAATAGTTGATATAAAAAAATATCATGGAAAACTTGCAGCTTTTCAAGGTTAGAAAAGTTTCTGGTCAAACCATCAAAAAACTAAAAATTAAACTATCTGTTTTAGCATATTTTTAAGCGACTAAAGCAAATTCAACCTATATATATTTATATTCTTCTATGTTGCACAATTAGTTGACTTTTAAGTATAATTTTACTAGAGAATTCTAATTTGCTTTGTTGAAAGAGATAAAGTATTACTCGTGCTTTGCTTTTACATTATAAATAATATCAAATAAATGACCGAGAATCATGACCTAAAGTAAATCAGATAAAAAAATCCCATGTTAATTATTGAAACTTGCCTGATATATTTTTTTCAGTTTTGTTGCATTTGTTTCTGCATACTTCCTGAAAATATAAAAAAATATAAAAACAGATAATACGTTAATTTATTATTCATATATAATAATTTTTCATAGAAAACTTAATTTAATAATGTTTTATAATATTTTATTGTAAAAATTAAACATACCAAATATAATTCAAATCTGATTAATATCATATTCATGGTACTTTATTTACATTTTGGTTTATTCTTTTTTTCAATTTTGTTATTAAAAAAAAAATTAAAGTTCGAAAACTTTAGAGATGTGATTCAAATTTTCAAGATATAAATTTTAATGTTAAATAAAGATCTTAATAAACGAGTACGAACTATACTTATATCGATCAGTTTACTGCATACCATCGCAATTCATTGATTGGAGATTTCGTCGAATAGTCGAGAATTGATAATTTTACTTATAATATACTTAAAAAAATGCTCCAAAAATAAATATAGAATGAAATTATAAGTAAATGGCAAAAAATCCTGAAGTACAAAATTTAATATAATGAAATATAGCACAATTATAAAGATCGACCGATTAAGAATTAATGTAAATAAACTAAAACAAAACTTTTAAACAAAACTAATGTTCAGATTTCGGAAAGGAACAGCATTTGGAATAGAATACCGTAATGTAGTATTGCTCCAAAGTATTTATATTTATTAAAAGAAAGTGACAGAATGTTTCCGAGCGCGATGTACGAGGACTTCAATAGACGGTGGGCGGGCGGCAATGCAAATCCGTAGGTCTGCCGATGACCCCTGCCCCTCGCGTGTTCGAGAGCGCGTACACGTGATAAATATGGGCCCGTTTTATTGCTTTCTACATATTTCTAGATTTAAGCACTGAAATGCACGACAGCGGCGGGCGAAAGCGAGGGAGTGTGCTCCGGTGGTATCGTGGTTTTTATAACTGCTCGGCTTGGCCGGGATCTCCTCGACTAGCAGTCCGTAGACGGGGAAGGGATCATTTTGGGACAACGAAGCGTCAGTTCGTTTTAGTCAAAACTTTTCCGTAAGCTTGAACTCTCGCGTATCGGGGAGAGACCTGCCGGAAACCTTGTCGAGTCGAGCGATTTGTGTATTTTATAGCGCTGTGTGGGATTGTATGCGATTTGTGTGCCAATTGCGTTGTTTGTGCGAGCGTGATAGTTCTTTTGTAATCGATATCGTTTGTTGTTGTTGCGCATTAATATGGTATGCGTTTGTGGTCAAGGCATTGGGGCTTTGGTGAGATCTGCGCGTCATCTCAAAGGGGCTTCCCGAGCGACTTTCGAGTCCAAAGGCCCTGATTCCATCTACAAGACGCTGGGGTCGCCTCGTAGCATAGGAGGAATTGTGGAAGAGCCCCTTCCACCGACGTCCTCACCTCTTGGTAGAATTGTGTATTGTAAGGAAACAGTGTATAAAGCGATAATCTAAAAAGTGACCTTTTGCCTAAATAGCGGGTAGCGTTAAACGATTAAAATTTGTATTAGTTAATATTAACGTAAGTAATAACGGCTTTTTCCTCCACTCACCATAATAATATTTTTTAAAAAATCTTTAATAAAAATAATCATTGATAAAAATATCCTTACGTTTATCTACAGGGTTATAAAGTATTTTGACAATATTCTTGCAACAATTTATGTTTTCAAATTTTATTTACAGATATAGAAAAGAAATTGATTGATTCTCTTTATTAGTGGAAGGCATTAAGCCATCCCATCAGCGAAGCGCAATTTTTCAATCTCTACGCTAAACGCTACTTTCTGTAACTATGCAAAACTTTAATTTAAAAACTTATATACGCGTAATGGCGCAGGAACATTTATCGGTATTGAGTGTCTATACGGAGGGCTATCATTTATCCGTCTATACACTGGTACAGTCTTGAACAAAATGCGTAAATTGCCATCATAGACTTTTTTTCCTTTACTATCGATGTAAAAAGGAATTTTAATCGATGATTTGTTCGAAGATGAACGAAATAAAGATTTTATTTTATTTCTTTAATAAAAAAACATAATAAAGATTTTATTGTTTTTTTTTTGTTTACTTGTACGCTTAAAATGATCTATTTTTAATTAGATGCAAAAATTTGAAAAATACGTAGTAAGTGAAGAACACAGTTTACCTAATAATCTATTCGAAACTGGCAAAGATAGAAAAAATAAAACTTTTGGGTCAAAAAATCGTTATTGAATTATTTAAATAAAATAATATATATGAATGCTCAAATGATTCGATTTACGATTATTCATTTACTTATTTTCCATAGACGTCAAATATTCTATCAAAATATTTTGTTGTAATCAAATTTTTTAGAATTATGTGATGTCAAGGTGAAGCGTGCTACTTTTGATATCAGTGTCTGAATTAAATATATGCACTACGATTACGTACTAGTAAACTGAATAGAAAATCTTTTTTTTTTAACTTTTAATTAATATAAATATTTACCAATACTGAAATACGTCGATTTTATTATTAAACCTAAAATTGGTACAATTTATTTCAACATTATGATCATTGCATTCAAATTCACTATAGCGATATAGTATAAGTTGATGTAAACTTTTTGCCTTTGATGAAGTTCAAATATAATTCTGCCTACACAATAAACACCTGTTTAATTGTTACGTCATCATATAACCGAATAAATTCTGTAGAAAATAATTTGACGTGGAAAATAATAATAAAAGAAACACATTAACCAATTCAATTGCGTTCTTCGCATATAGCCAAATCATTTTTAAGTACAATACTTGTAATTTTTTTTTAATAAAATCTGAAAATGAATTAGACAACTTACATCAGAGCACTTTGCGATGCACAAAGCAATTGACAAAACATCTTCTAAAACTTCAGAGTGAACAAGCAATATATAAATCACTAGTAAGAACAAGATTTTCATGTCATTCGTTGTCTGCTTTTAGAGCAGATTAAGCAGCTCTCACACCCACTTGATATTAATGTATAAGATAACTATTCTTTTCACTGTTAATCAAGAAACAAAACGTCTCTTCTGTATATTTCGTAGAAGCGAATCGGCAAACGAATGTATCGAGACTTCCTTGCGGACAATTGTAACAGCTACTGTGCAGGTGTTTCGATTGAACATCATAAACAACCTTCCCTAACGCGTATTTTACTTCTTCGCTACACGTATAATTTATATCGTTTGCATCGATAATTATAGAATTATAAATTACAATTATCTTATTCTTAATACAATCTAGAAATTTTATATGCGTACATAAAAATTAAATATTAATGATATTTGATACATTCAATTTTCAATATCAATAATATAATTATCTCTATGAGCATTTGAAGATTATTTTACAATATATGTATATATATGTAATAATATAACTATAATAATATACTACACACGCCTTCGTGGCGTTAGCGCGTCACATGATAAATTTTCCAAACTTATATTATTTGCTGTCTAAAGTCTAACAATAAAATATTGAGCAATGAAAATTTTTTTTGAGATCCGACTCAAATTTAGTTTCAAAAAGCACTTTTTCGGTTTATGATTGTTAGCATTGAGTTATTTAGAATTAAATTCCATAGAAGCTGTACAATTTTATAAAACAAATTTGTACCCGAATTAATTTTCTAACATTTTCAGTATTCTGCTCAAAGATTGATCTCGAAAACGACGAAGGAGATGAGTTCGGGGCATTGCTCGACATGCTAAAATTTAGGGGCTCTGATTTTTCATATCGAATGTTCTGATACTCTTTTTAATAAGTCTAAGTTTTTGTTCGACCCTTAAAGTTTTCGAAAATACTCGAACATTTTGAACAGTTCGAACGTGCGAGTCGTTCAAACATTGTAACCGTCCGAACATTTCAGTCATCGATTCAGAACAGTTCGATCTGCTAGAGCATTTTAGCCATTAAAGCTGTTTGAACAGTTCGAATTGTTCGCGTTATTTTAGCATCAAATATTTTACATCTATAATGTTTAATATTTTTAATAGGTCGAACTGTATGACCAACTCGAACAGTTCAAATGCTCGATTCTAATTATTCGAACATCAATAATCCCCAGCTCGTCTTTACGACAAAGAGATTTATACCCTTACTATATAACAGATTTAATTGAAAATAATTTATTTTCATTCTATTTTCTAAAAAAGTCATTTTCAGAGTAACTATACTCTTAGCCTTTAAGTTTAAATTATTTATTGGAATTTCGCCAATTTAATATGCGTTAATACTGAATGACCTCGGTGGTAGCAACACTTTAAACTAGGCCGAATTTCTTTAAAATTTCTGTACATGTAACTTTTATTTATAACAATTCTAATATCGAGGCATTTATCTTTCTTATAATAATATAATTTAATTAATTTGTACATTAAATATTTATAATAAATTACCACATCGCTTTAATTTATTAGTATGTTTTTGCGGTTCTTGATCGTTCAAAAATGTAATTGACGTGCACTTATAGAATGTATTTTCAGGTCGTGTACAAATGAATGGATATTTTAAAAAAACATCCATCTAAATTTATGAAATCGGAAAAATGTATCGTCGTTTTGATTATTTTTCAACCTCCTTGATATAACTGCTTGATCGGAGATTCAACCTGGTTGTATTAGCCCTATTGCTCAATTATCACTTCGATAAATGCACGGGTCGGACGTCAGCTTTGGGCGGAAATCCCTGTAGTTATTTGGAATAATACAGAAATGCGACATCGTTGTTTGTGCAAATCGCAATATTTCGCAGTAATATCATGTATATTTTTACTGTACAAGAAATAACTTTCGAAACCGTCGATTAGACTAAATTCTGACGATAAGGTGAAAATTCATGGAGTTGCAGAGTTTAATCAATTGATTCGTAATATCAAATTTGTATTATGATTTTTGTACAAATTTAACTTTTACTGATCTGTGTAATTAGTGTACTACATGTACATTAGTGTAGTGTACTACATGTACGTATATTGTATATATGTAATTTAGTATAATTTAATGTTAAATATAATCCGAGTTTAAGTTACATTTC
This sequence comes from Sycobia sp. Sy_11, assembly GCA_018907035.1. Taxonomy (NCBI): domain Eukaryota; kingdom Metazoa; phylum Arthropoda; class Insecta; order Hymenoptera; family Epichrysomallidae; genus Sycobia; species Sycobia sp. Sy_11. The sequence continues at coordinate 5,574,321 of JACCIC010000005.1, forward strand.
TACCTTATCTTTTTGTGATATTATTTCGTATATTCTTTTCGAAACCTTCATGAAATATACTTTTGGAGTAAAAATTTGTTTCCTTTCGTTGAACCCTTTCAAAAAGGATTCTGAAAGAATCCTTCTAACAACTTTAATTGTCCTTACAAAATCCTTTCATGATATAATTTCAGAATTCTTCCAAGAGTCCTTTCGCGTTATGCTGAGATATAACACTCTCCATCTAAATAGAAAACATATCATTATTAAATACTTATCTTCCAGCATATAGCGGGCTTGTTATCGAAGTTGTGCAATATATTCTATTGCCTTCACCTTCTGCCAAGCTCAACAGGAATTCATTTAGCGTTAGATATTTGGCATTTATTGCGTATGTGCCTTTTTTGATAATTTTTTTATAAAGCAAAACAAGTACATATTTATAATCATAGAATTAGATGTGCCTTTTCTAATTTTTAAACATTTATTTACTTTACATAAAAAATAAATAATGAATGGAGCAAAGAATATTCTATACGATAGTTGAGAAATTGAATAAAATAATTTCATTGTACCATTGCCTCTAGTTCAGTGTGAGTATAGAATTAAATTTGAAAATAAGTTAATAATGCACAAATATCCAACGCAAAAAAGTTTTTTTTTAAATAATTAATAATTAAATTTCCTTCATATTTATATACACATTTCATGTATAGTTAAATATGGAAAACGACTAAGAAAAGTATTAATGGACACTGTCTATTATATACTGTAGAAAGTTTATAATACTTGATTGAATTATATAATTGGCAATAATTAAAAAGGTATATAAGAATGCACCAATTTTTTTAAGGCACCACAATTTACATTTTTGCCCAGGGCAACAACGCAGCTAGCTGGTATAGACGTAGAAACAGAAAGACTATTTTTTATTTTAAATTGAGTTATCAGATATTTTGCATTTAATTAACTCTTTTAATAACAACCATTCTAATTCTTGACCAATATCTTTTTCCAGAATTATATAACTTATAAAAAAGTGTTTAGAACTTTAGTCTATATTTCTAATATCATTGTAACTAAATATTGCATAAACAATAAATATGAGTAGATCATATTCACTAACTATATCACATTACTATTATTATCACCTTTTAATCAATAAAACATACTAACTTCATTTATCATTGATTTGAAGTTGGAAATTCTTTATTTTCACTACTCTGCTTAAAATGGATCATTAATAATGTAATTATGACTTTAGAATTTTGAATCAATTAGTCGTACAAACCATCAAATTTATGTTTATGAATCTATGAACATTGCTCTCATCTATTCTACTCATATGTATAGTTTTTTATCTTAATGATTTTTAGATTAAATTAGACAAGTAAATTCATTTTTTTTACTTTATTACTTTTCTTAGATAGGAAATAACTGAATATTAACTTTCTACCTTACCTAGTATATAAATCTACAATTAATTTTGGAAAAGTATATAACAAAGAGAGAATTAATTTACCTATAACATAACATATTTATAAAGCACTATCTTATTCAATCTTCATCAAACATATATTCCAATTTTAATCAAATTTAACCTTTAGTTCAGCAACTAAAGTACTGTACATTGTGATAAAAAAATGAATTTTTTACATTAATTTTCAAATCATATATATGAATAAAATCATTATATAGGATTAGAATATTGATGGTAACACAAATAAGACTATTAACAACATTATAGCATCGAAATTATAACTAAACTAAATAGAGATGATTTTAAAAATAATATATTAATGTAATTATAAACATATTATAAATAAAATTAGTCCTTATATTTTATTATTAATCTGTCAAAATTATAACTATAAAAGTATGTTAAATAAATATAAAACACTACATAATTATCACATAAAAATTATTTATTGCATAGATCCTTACAACTTACATAAAAAATATTTAAATTAGTTTTGAATAATTCTTATAAAACTTTCTGGTTATGTTGTATATCATTTCATTTTAAATAATTAGCGTTAATATAATGAAAAATGAAAACCAAAAAAAATAAGGTGACTCCCAACATATTGGAGAAAATTGCCAACTGCACGTCAGTGATCATCTAAAAGTAAAAATGATATTGTGAAAATAAAATCTTCAAATATTACTTTCATAATTTTAAACGAAAAACCAATTTCTTTACCTTTTAATATTAAAGTGATAAAATACTTTAAAACACTTTCATATAAACGTTTCACAAACGAAGAAACTAACCTTTTGATGCTTTTATTGACAAGCTTAATCAAGCCAATGTATATTAGCTACGTGGTGAAATCGTGGAACTGAGGAAATGTATAATGTAGAAAATCGTGGATATAATATTGTCTATGTAGGAAACTTTACATGATATTTTGTATATAAAGTATGTAGAGTGTAGTAGAGAGAGGTAGAGAGAGAGAGAGAGAGAGAGAGAGTTTCTGCGCATGCCACCCTAATAGGTCACCCCACCAGTCTTCTCTGCAAGTATAGATGTCGCTATATGATCAGTTATTATATATACATATATATACATATGTTAATACATATCATATATTTGTACCTGATCTATACATACAGATGGCACATGAAAGTATGCATGGAAGGCACCCATTATATATATATATATATATCAACTGTAGTGGGTAGAGAAGAGTGGAAACTCAGTTAAAATCGTATCAAATTACACGGCAGGACTTCACACCAGAAATGGCCGCAAGATAACGACACCTTATGAGGTTGCTCATGGGTTGCTCGTTCAATGGCGTGCAATTGAAGAAAAACGAGTAGGAGTATGTAATGAGCGTAGAGAGAGGGAAAAGTTAAATCGTAGATAAGTCTCTGCTCCTCCATTCTTGATTCTTTTCTTTCTCTCCATCGCTTTGGCTTTTGCTTTCTCTCTCTCTCTCTCTCTCTCTCTCTCTCTCTCTCTCTCTCTCTCTCTCTCTCTCTTTCTTTCCCTATCTCTGTCTGTTTCAAGAAGAACTATCGAGATATTTCCATGAAAGCGACGTCTACCGGACAAATTTAAACTACCATCTCTGGCTAATTTTTGATGAGCTTGTCCTATGTAAAGCGAGCAAAGTTTCAACTCCTTCTCTCTATCCTCCATAATATGGACGTATATATTTGTGGTGATCGTGGCGGCAGCGGTGATATATATACAAATAGATATATAATTTATAATATACATTAGTATATGCTGTTATACATTGCACCTTTCAGGTTATTTACTTTATTATTCAAACGTTATTTGAGGAAAGTTATACTCGTCCTTGTTTATTTATATTCACAATGAAAGTGTCGGGATAATTATTTTGGAAGTCGTAAAACATTAGTTTTACAATTTACTTATGAATTATCAAATTCTTTAAACTTATTAAAACTTAAGCAAAACACAGTTTATTTATTAATTCGATAAACAAAACAATTATCTTAGGAAGCAATAAATAATGTCTAATTCATCACAAATAAAAACTATTACATAAATTAAGTTTACAGCTAAATTTCCTTTTAAAGAAAGTTTCCTTACTAGAAGTATAACATTTAAGATTTTGCCAAAAATTACAATTATTATAGAAGGCCAAATTAAACTATTCAATAAATTATTGAATTATATATAAAGACCTTTATATGAAATTTGATAATGATTACACTAAGAGGGAAATTGAAAAAGGAAGCCGATGTATCCAACAGCAAATCTCAGGATATCAATAACAAAAGAGTCTCAATCAGAGATAAGTTGCTTATAAAAGAAGTAAGTTATAATTATAATTGTACGTACTCGTTGTATTTTTGAACAAAGTTAATTAAATAACTATTTTTTTCATAGGTTCAAGAAATGGAGCAAACTCTTCCATCAACATGTCAAGTTACTTTTAATGATCCCCATTGTCTTTATGAATTTACATTACTAATAGCACCAGATGAGGGATATTGGTGCGGTGGCCATTTTTATTTCCAAATTCACATATCAGAAGAGTATAATATGATTGTAATTTTCTTAGTTTTTTAAATTTATAATTAATGGTATTGTACATATTAATTTCATTTATTTAATGTAGCCACCTAAAGTGAAATGTATGACTAAACTTTGGCATCCCAATATAAATGAAGATGGAGATGTATGTTTATCAATACTTCGACAAAATAGTATCGATGGAATGGGATGGGCACCTACTCGTAAATTGAAAGATGTTGTTTGGGGTTTAAGTTCTTTATTTACAGTAAGTTGCATATAAGATTACTAAATTTAATATAGTTTATTTAACTATATTTAAATATATGAAATATAAAGAAGACTTAACAAAAAAAAAGGAAAGACTGAAAAAATTTAATTACTGTTTTATTGTTTAAAATAACTATATTCATGTTTAATGATTGTTGCAAAATAAATAGTTTAATTATAATTACCGATATTATTAGAATTTAGTGCTATTTTTATTTTATTATTGGCATTGGAATATGGAAAGCCTAGACTTAAATTGTAGTATACATATTAATTTACTTTTTAATCATAAGGTTTTTTTAATATACATTTATATTTACACATGTTTTTTTGATCGATATACTTACTCATACAACTTTTTTGTGTAGGATCTGTTAAATTTTGATGATCCTTTGAATCCAGAAGCTGCAGACTTATTTTCCAAAGATAAGAAACTATTTAGCATTAAAGTAAAAGAATATTTAATGCAATATGCTAAAAGATGATTGAAACAGATTTGAAATGAAAAAATACTGAATCCCTGAAGTATAGTTTTGTGATCACTATTACATTATGTACATTATGTTGACCGATAAACCTGCTCAGAATTATGCTTTATATTATTTGAAAGCATATAGAATGAGGTTTTTCTACTTAAACTTACTGACTATATATTCAGTAACTTTATATTTTTTGTTTGTGTTTAGCTCTTAATAATAATTTTTTTATTTTGAACGAATATGTAAAAAATCAAATCTTATTCATTTTAAACACAAATTTAGTAACTTAAACACATAGCTGTAATGCAGGGAAATTTAATTTGTAAATAAAGGAAATTATTACTATTAATAAAAAAGAGCAGAATTACTTTGTATAGGTTTAATAAAGAGTAAAAATATCTATACCAGACTTAACATTTTATTTTATTCTCATATATTCTCTTGGTCGTACGAATAATTGAAATTACATTAATATCGCCAGATATGTAAAGTTTACAAATTTGAAAGTATCAAATGAAATAATCCTTGCTCTAACCACAATATATAACAAATATGTAGATTACATTTATTAGAAAAAATTATAAGAAGAAGAAATAATTTGAATTTCTAGTTCTTCTAATTTTAAAAAATCACTGAAATTGTTTTTTACAAGCAAATGACTAGACCATTTTATATTATAAATTATGAAATACAATAAAATAGAACAAAAAGTATTTTTCTTTCAAATGTAGACAGATTTGTATGAAAAATGTATTCTGTCTCATGTTGTAAAATAGTCGATAATCGAAAAATGGTGGTTGCTTAAAATGTTGTAAGAAGTTCATCTTGTATACTGTTCGACCTAGTGAGTTGTCGCTGCGCTCCGAACGTTTCATCAAGAGATTGCCCTTGTGCTGCTTGCTTACGCTTTTCTTCGTGATATTCTTCGCTATATTCTTTTAGCCTATTGCCCAAGAATACTGATCGTTCTCGCTTTTTTATCATGTAATCCGTAGGCGTAAGCCATCTGTGCTCGTGACATTCCTCAGCGGTCGGTCTTTTACTAAAACAAAAAAGAGAAAAATATTTTATGAGGATATCATTTATTTGAAAACATACTAATCTTACCTTGGTGAACGCTTGAATACGAGCATTAGGAATCTCGTGGCTTCTTGTGTTAGCTCCTTATATAAATATTCGAATCTGTATCTAACAAATGTAATGTTCTGTTTTGTCTCTGTGGCGTCTGCCCCTCGGAACGGTGATACCCCAGATAATAGTACATATGCCAATACTCCAACTTGCCAAATGTCCGACTGTGGATACGCTGGTTCTGCATTCAACACTTCTGGTGATGCATACTCCGGGTGGCCCAATACCGGTACTGTTGTACCTAGCTTCGATACCTTTCGCGCCGAACCCATGTCCACTAATTTGACTTGTACCGCACGCACCGACACCATCACCACATTATCCGGTTGTAAGTCCAAATAGCAGTAGCCTCGCCAATGCAGGTATTGTAACGCATCCAACACTTGTGAAATTACGCTTGCCACGCAATCCTCCGAATATTCATGCCTACTCGCCAGGTACGTTAACACATCTGCACCTTGAAGTTTTTCCATTATAATTGCAGCAACCGGTGAGCCCTCGGGGCAATAGGCTGCCTCAATCAATGCGATACGTTCATGACGTAAAGACCTTAGTGCCTCAAATTCAGCATGTACACGCTCCTCTGTCTCTGGTTGCATTTCAAATATTTTGGCGATTACTACCCGATTTAAGCTTCGTTCTATACCCTTAGCCACAAGGGAGAATTGGCCCCGATAAACCTCAGATACGAAACTGTATTTGTCAGAAATACGAGAGTTCCTATCCCATGTCGGCGGCGCATGTTCTGCGGCGTAATCTAATCTCGGTCGTGGTTCTTCTGGTAGTACTTCACGACCTGATTCGGTAAGTTGCTGTAGATGTTTCATTGCACGAGTAATTTGAACCTTGGGTACCTCCTCCTGTCGAGCACGCGTTTTTACAAGCTTAGTGGGTACGCCATGTTCGCTCCAGCCGATACGGTTGCGTGCTGCCAATCGGAAGTTGTAAGTTGTATTAGGTTTAAGATCACGTACTAAGAAGAACTCGTGATCAATATTACTCGCCACATCTAACCATTCGATGGCATCACCTTGTCTATACTGTAAACTATAACAGAGAACAGCTGTATTGCCGTCGTACTTAGGCTGCTTCCAGCGCAGCAGAATTTCAGTATCAGAGGCATCTGCAACTTCAGGCGAATCAGGAGCACATGGCGTGGTTGCTCGAAGTAGACGAGAGCGTGCGACTGTTTGACCAATCTTATTACGAGCTACAACTTTGTAGATACCAATATCGTGTTCCCGGGCAGGATTAAAGCTGAGAATAGAACGTCCTTCTTCATCTTCGGTAATTTTGACGCGATTGCTTTCTTGTACTACACAGTCATTTTTGAACCACTGAACGATTGGCTTAGGGTCGCCAACAGCGAAGCAGGCAAGTTGAGCCGGTTCACCATCTTCGATAGGCCTAATCTGAGGTTTTTCACGGAAGAACGGTGGTTGTCCAACTTGCTTACTACCCATAAGTGCTTCAACTTCGGCATAAGTATCCAGGCGAGTACCGAGTTCGTGACGGAGTCGACGCAGAGTGCCTGTATCAACGTTGCCATACTGGTTAATGCGGGCTTTACGTTCGTCGTCTATTTCCTCATCCATGACATCAGTGAAACGCCGACGTTCTCGAATGACGGGCGTCTATAAAAATACAGTATATATATGCAATGATTTTTGGTTAGAGTAAAATGTTCAATTACTTACCCTCCAATCGTAAGCCTCTTCCGAAAATGTACGAGGGGATCCAGTACCTCTGTTATATGCAACCTTCATGTACTCACGTAACCGAACGGGAAAATCAGTATCTCGAAGTTGTAATAGATAGGTATCTGGTCCGTTTTGGTAACTATAAATTTTAAGATATGATTATGAAAATTACTATATATTGTAATAAGCAGTAAGAAAAAGTAGTATTTAATAAAACAATTACTGGCTTTCACTCTTAATAATGCCAATTTCAGTGTCAATGGGTTCTCTTGATGGAATTCGGTTTTCCCAAGTTTTAGCTGAGGGTTTCTTGCTTGGTACATAAGTTCTATCTGGACTTCTTTCTGGTGTATATCTCTGTCCTGGAGGATAAACCATTTTTGAAGGATGTTCAAAAGCACTGCTTAATCGACGTCTTCTATACCACGTTCTGCAAGATGCGTTTTTGAACCAATCTCTATAAAGAATATAATAATTCTTAAGGTTTTCCGACGGTATTTTATAAGTATCAGATGGTGGTTTGTCGGCAAACATAAGCCAGGGATGGCGCAGTGCAGTTTCTGTATCCATTCGTCTCTCAGTCTGATATTCCAATAGCTTCTTAATGAAGTCTTTAGCTTCACTGGAAATATTGTTCCAATGTTCATCCTCAAAGTTCCATTTTCCTTCTTTGATTTTTGTAAGTGTCTCGCGGTCGTTAATACCACGGAATGGTGAAATACCAGATAGCAGAATATAAGTAATAATACCAGTACTCCACATATCCATGCCATAATCCACACCCTCACCATTTGGTACTTCAGGCGGCACGAACTCTGGCATACCATACATTAGAGTCATTAATTTGTTACGTATAATGCGTCTAGCTAAGCCAAAATCGCCGATTTTCAAGTCATCGCCACCTGGATGGGAGATCAAAAGATCACCCAACTAACCGTAAAAATGATAAAAAATATAATTTCTATAGAATTAAAAATATATACAGAAAATAATACATTGATTTCTCTCTCTCTCTCTCTCTCTCTCTCTTAATTATATATTCAAAAAATAATAATACAGTAAAATAAAATAAGGTTGTAATTCAATACCGTCAAACCAAGATGAGCCCATCCAGATTTATGCATGTAATCAAGGCCTCCAAGTAACTGTCTAATATAACCTGCTATTTCATATTCAGTATAGTATGGATTTCTTGTTAAATTATCTACAAGCTCGCCACCTCCAGCTCTAATAATTCATTCCACAAATTTTTTAATTAAGGAAGCATATTAATCTATATGGAATACTTTTCATAAATAATTAAATCGTACATTATATTTATAAAACATTACAAAATTAATTTATAAATCTACTTATCGAAAAGTAGAAATAATAAATAATAATAAATATTTTAAATAAAATATTTTCATAATTAAAAATATTTTAAGGATACAGCTCAGTGATAAGAGTAAGCGATCGATCTGTTTCATAGGCATCGTGTAGGCGTAAAATTTTACGATGATTTAAGTTGTTCATAGTTTCCATCTCATTAAACATAAGTGTTCTGAATTCAGAGAGTCCATGCATCACTTTAGCTGCAAAGTTTTTACCCGTTGACCTTTCGACTGCGTGATAAGTGACTCCCTGTGTACCACGACCAAGTTCATCTCCGAGATCATAATCATCCATAAATGGTTTCTGTCGTGCCTTAATATCTGCCTTAATAGCGTAGTTTTTATAACGCCAATCCGCTTCACATTCTTCCACATGAAGCATTGCTGAGCTAGAAGCACATCCAGCTACATTACGGGCCGATAATGAATAAAGTCCTGCATCTTTTAAAATTGCGTCCTCAATAATTAAGATTGATAAATCTGGTTCGACGAATTGAATCTGTACAAGAGCAAAATATAAATTATAGTTTATTAAAATATTTTCTTATTCACATTATTGTAAAACCAACCTTTATCCTTGTAGATGTAGCCAGGGGTTTCCAATCTTTGTACCATTTCAGTTCGGGATAAGGTACACCTGTCACTCTAGATTCGATTTTAGCACATTTACGGAGCATTGTAAATGTTTCATCGGGTCTTGTGATGAAAGTTGGATACTCGGCAATTTCGAGTTGCACTCTTTGTCGCGCTTCACCATGTTCATTTGTAGCAACAGCTTCGTATTCACCAACGTCTCGTTCGAGCATTTTATTGATAAAGAGCGTTGCTTGACCGTTCCTAGTATAAGTATAATCATAACGACCACCCGGTTCAATCGGTTGCCCATCAAAATAGTAAGTCATTTTCGGTTTTGGATAACCATAGACAAACCAGAAAAGCTTGGAGTTTTGATTCTTGACGCCATACTGAGTATCAAACTCTTGACGCAGAAAACGTGGTGCCTGAGCATAGTTATCATGAGGTGGTCGCTCAATATCGAAGTCTTTTGGAAAGTATGGACTGGTTTCGGGGCGAAAATCGATACCCGGTGATAGATATGGATAAAACTTAGGTGGATCTGGTTCAAGCTTAGCTCGGTAAGTCTGAGCAAAGGGTGAAGGATCGCTTATACCATATTTATTTTCAACACGTACACGGAATTTATAGTCGCGGAAAGGTATGAGGTTTCTGATATCACAAACACAACCTCGGATGCCACTGCGAGCGCTAAACCAGTCACCGTCAGGTAACTCACACATTTCTACTTGATAAGTGACAGGTAATCGAGGCATTGAGGGTATTGATGGTTTCCATGATAGTGTAAGATGTCTATCCATCATACGGCTAATAATTGGGCGATCAGCTAACGGAAGTGGTACACCAGATTTACGGTATCTGTCAAATTCTGCATACTGATCTATCAATCTTTTACTTCGAGGTTCGATCGCTGTAATTGACATAATCTTTATTAATTACAGCATTTGAAGGTTTCTTAACGACTAAAATTCGTTTTTGAATTATTTTTTAGCTATTTATTTATTTTTTCTTTATTCATAAGACCACATTCTTTCTTTACAATGAATCACTATGTACTCAATTATAATTTTTGTGTCTAGTTAGGTCCTTATAAATATCTATTATTTTAAATATCTGATGTTACATATTTCAATAACCCGACTAGTTATCTTTTCGTAGTCATCAAATTAAAATCTAATTAACAAAAACTTTAACTAAACCTACAACTTGGACGAATTGGATATAATAACTGTCGACAACAGTCGAAAATAAAGATTTGAATAAACAAAAAAGACTGAATAATAATACCAATTGCTCATTTTTGGAGAGAAATTATAGACACTCTGTCATACTATATGTAATAATATATGTAAAAATAGTAATTTTTACCGAATATACGATCTTTTAATATATTTTTTAAATACTGTTGATATATCCATACACACAAAAACAGTCATTTTTGAGATTTCGAGCTCTCTATAGAATATATTAATGTCATGCACGATCCTTAATAATATGTTTTTTATACAGAATTCAGTTTAAAATTTCAGTGTTTAAAAATATTATTATATAATCTTATGAAATAACCTTTCTAAGAGGTTAGAACTTTTATACATTACCTTTAAAAATTTTTTAATTTGAGCAAAACATTATTTTGCTGATAAATATTAAACAGATCTTTTACTTACATTCAAAAATCATTTCGCCTGTGGATTTATCTTCACCGTGTGGATTAAAAATTCGTAAAGTATATTTTCCTGCATCATCTTCATCAACATGATAAATAGTAAGTCGGACAAGACCAGAACCTTCGTTTTCCATCAGTATACGATCTGTTGGCCATAACTTTGTGTCATCACGATACCATTCAAATTCAGGTTCAGGATATCCAGTTATACAGGCTGTGAATTTTGCTGTCATTCCTTTGTAAACTTCGCAGTCGCCTACTCGTTTTAAGAAGGAGGGTGGCTCTATTTTCTCCGTCTTTTCTCTGAAAATGTATCAATGATTTATAAAAAAGAAAAATATTAACACACCTATAAATTTATATGCAATAAATACGTACAATTCTTTTATTACAGAAAGCGTAGCTTCACAGTCGGCTTTTCCTTCCTTATTTGATGCCCTACACTTGTAGCGTCCACAGTCAGTATAAGTACAATCATTAACATAAAGGCAGCACACTTCACCATCACGCTTTATTTTATATTTATCATTATCTATCGTTATCGGTTTATCATCAAAATACCAACTGATATCTGGCCTAGGAATTCCAGTAACTCGAGCAATGAACTTAGCAGTGCACCCAATCATCTGCTGCAGATCAGTAAACTTCTGCGTAAATGTAGGCAGCTGATTGACTTTCCGTACCGTAACATTAGAATTAGTTTTATCTACACCCATTGGATTACGTAATTCGCAAGCATATAGGCCAGAATCTTTGGTATGACTTGGATTAATTTCCAATCCAATTTTTTTACCATCACAAGTTACCATGTGCCGCTCAGAGGGTTGTAGAGTTTTCCCGTCCTTAGTCCAAATGATGTCAGGCACAGGATTACCAGTGAAAAGAGCTTGCAAACTAATTGGTTCACCTTCTTCAACGCTAACATTGCGTAATGGTGATAAAAATTGTGGCTTTTGATCAGATTCTCCATCGCGTGATTTGCTTACTACATCAAGCTGAGCCTTACATGAATCAACACCTTCAGTATTACTGGCTTGTACTTCGTATTCTCCAATATCAGCAATTCCAGCTTTATCGATAAGTAAGGATTGAGTGCCATCTGGTTGATCGATAATTTTGATATGCTCCCCATCTGGAATAATCTAAGAGAACAGTGATCTTATAATTTTTCATTGTCAAAGTATAAATATTCGTCATTAAGTTAATAATACCTCTTGTCCATTATGAGTCCATTTAAGAAGTGGTGTAGGTTTACCGATTGTTTTTACATCCATTTTAGCAGGAAATCCTTCTACTACTGTCATAGGTTGTAATGTTGCTGTAAAAGCTGGTGATTTTTCGATCTCTTCAACTTCCACGTTACATTTTTCAGCCACTTCTCCTAACTCGTTAAAAACAATAAGAGAATATACACCTGCATCTTCTGGACGAAGCTTGTCAATTCCTAAACCAATCAAACCATTTGGATCGTTATTAAAATAGATTTCCTTCGAAGGTCTTAATGGAAGTCCATCTTTAAACCACTGGACTGTAGGATTTGGAAAAGCTACAACCTGTACTTCGAGTTTTAATGGTTCACCAACCTTTGCTTTTACATCTCCTAAAGACTTCTTTAGATAAGGAGCTATCGACTCAGCTATAAAATAAATATTAGTATATATATTTAAGAATAATTTATATAAATAAATGTTTTAAGCAGTTAGAACATTAAATTAATAAATATTTTTATCTGCGTTACAGTCTTTATACTGTAATATATTATACTAAAATATGACAGAGTTTTTATTAAATTAATTCTAAATAATCAATATAAGTTCACTTAGAGCATTATTTATTACATAATTATTAATGAAACTTTTGTCTATAGTAGCAAAAAATATAACAAATATTTTGAAATGATTATTATTATTTTTTTAATTCAATATGTTCTTATGATTATTCTCTTAAAAATATGTATTATATAACGGAATTATATGTTAATATAAATATAAAATAATTGGAAGCTTAAAAAAATGCTTTCATACAAGCATCATATATTTTTAGTAAGATTTCTATGTTCGAAGCTAACAATATTGAAGAAAAATTTCTCTCTATGATTCTGCAGTAATTAAAAAAATATACAAATTAACTTACGTCTAACAGCTACAGCACACTGCGAAGGATTATCGCCACCAGTATTAGAGGCAACCACTTTATAAGCTCCAGAGTCGGTGGGTTTAACTTTGTCAATTGAAAGACGCATAGTTCCATCGGGTAATACATCGATTTTGACGTGATCATCAGGTACAATAACTTCTCCATCTTTATACCATGTCACCGTTGGTATAGGGCTGCCGTCACATTGAGCAAAAAGCTCAAGTGGCTCACCTTGTTCGAGATCGAGCGAAGGTGGCAGAGTACGGAAAAACTTTGGTGGAAAACGAGTGAGCGTAAGTTCACAAAGACTCTTACTTGAACCAGCCATGTTTATTGCTTGACACGTGTAGTTACCAGCATCTTTTTCACCAAAACGTTCAATGCTCCATTTACTAATTACTTCAGGACCATCAATATGAGTTGTTATCGTGTTGCGCATATCATCATAGATTTCCACACCATTCCTTAACCAAGTTATCGAAGGTCTGGGATAACCGGTAACGCGTACTTCTGCTTCGTAATTATTTTGATCCCGAACAGACTCAAATTCTTTTAACTCTTTCGTAAATAATGGAGCCTCAACTAAAATGGAAATCAATTAGAAGTATTTTTATTAAAAGATATAACTGTAGTTATTTTAAAACTTTGCTTAAGTTACCATAAGGTTTAAGCTGAGCCTCTTCAGAAGCTTCACCCATTTCATTTGATGCGATAATCTTATAACGTCCTCCATCACAAACTTCTACACCCTTAATTTTAAGTCTATATTTTTTTTTCTTATAATCATCTTCTACAACAAAACGATCATCTAGAGTAACATCACGACCATCGCATTGCCAAATAATTTTCGGTTTTGGATTTGCCTTGATAGTAGCCTCCCAAATCACTGATTCACCTACAGGTGCTATCAAATCTTTAAACTCTTCAAATATAGGTATAATACGGAGATCCAGATCGGCCTAGAATAACGTGTACATTTCATTATTTATAATAAAATCTTATTATATATATTTCTTACTTTAGTTGAAGCTTCTCCATATTCATTTGTTACTTGTAGTGTATAGTTTCCAACATCTCCTGGAGTACATTCACAAATTTCTAAGGTATAAATACATTCTTTCAATCCATCTTCTATTGTTTTGTTTGTGACTGTAGCTACGTGCCTGCCAGCTTCAACGTCGATTATATCATCTTTCAACATCCTTAAAAATATTTCAAATGGTTTTATATATATTCAATATAATTAATTACAAACAAATAAGATTTTACCATGTAGCATCTGGAATAGGGAAACCAGTAACCGTTGCCGTAAATTTACCCGGTTTTCCTTCGTCAACATCAGCATCTTCGAGAGGTTTGATAATTTTCGGCCTACGAAGTTCATCAACCGGCTCAACATTTAAAAACCCTTCTAAAGATTTTTCACCTAATTTATTTGTAAATACAACAGTATATAAACCAGCATCTTCTTGTAGAGCCTTTGTAACAGATAAATGGAAAAGTTCTCCAACAGTTTGATATTGTATTCTTTTTGAAATTTTTAAGGGCTCGCCATCCTTATACCACTTAACCTCGGGTCTAGGTAAACCTGTTGCTCTAATTTCGAAATTGGTACTTTGTGTTTCAAAGATATCACGGTCTTCCAGATTCGAGTGTACAATTACAGGAGATGCTGTATATAAATCAGAAATCTTTTAGAATATTGATAATTAAAATTATACACTAAAGTTTATAAGTTTATTTTAAAAAATGTTGGACACTAAAAACCACAATCTACACTTTTGCATCACTGATAAATTTTATTATACTCAACTTTCTCTGAAGACACTATTTCCTGCTGTGGTTGCTGTTCTTACTTTGTGTTGTCGTGCAAGCCAAGCGCATGCATATTGTTTTTGTTTTGTTGAAATGATAATTTAGATGATATATAAATAACACAAATGATAAATCATTTTAAGTTAGTTTTATATAAATTCAAGCAAAAATACGAAAGCTGGGAAAAATAAATTATGAGTAAACGAGAAAACAGTAATTGATAACTGAAAAATTATACGTTAGTAAATAGTTTTTTTTATAATTTCTCAATAATATTTAATTAAATAAATTAAAAATATAACATGAAATGAATTTATAAATAATCATTCTCTGCTTTTTAGATTACCTTCATTTTCTTTTTCTTCTGAATGTTCTTTCTTGTCTAAAATATCATCAAGAACTGAACGCTGCCGCTTACTGCGTTCAAATAATCTCTTCATTTCTTCATCTTCATCTTCTAAATCATCTAATTTTATACTTCTAATTGAATTTTCTCTTGAAATAGTCTTGTTCGTAAGTTTTTGGCTCTCAATAGATTCAAGTCTTTCTAACCTGGAGCTTTGTCGTGATAAAGAATTCTCTGTCAGTGAGCTTTTTCTGGAAGATTTATTGGAGCTAAGATCGCCGTTTAATATTCCATTACATTTTTCAGGAAGAGGAACATTTTCATTTTGCATAAACTTCTCTTGAGAAATGCTATTTCTTTTTGATGAATATTCTTTCGTTAATTTACTCTCTACAATTTTAGCATTTTGTATGGAATTTGTTTCGGAGTTAGAATATTCTGCGAATTGATTTTTTGTCGAAATAGAAGACCTTCGTTCGCATTTTTCAATCGTAATTTCGCCGTTTGAAGTAATAGATTTCTGCTTTTGAGATATTTCTGATTCCATTTGAGACTCGTCAATTGATTTTTCTTCTAGAATTGTTTCTGTGTAAAGAGCTCGCTTGTCTACAATTTCTTGCTTCAAGAGTCCTTCAGTGTTTCCATTAGTCATATTCAGTTCATCAGCTGTCTCAATGTGTTGTATATCGTCAGTGCTAACTTGTCGAGAAATACCCTTAACACTTGTATCGTCATCAGATATTGAAACAATAGAAACACCTCGGTTAACTTCTAATTTACCAAGTTTATCATATCTTTTATCGTTATTTTCTTTATCTTCACTTTCAGAGAATTCTTCAACTAGCATACCATTTTGTGGCTTGTAGGAATCTTCGTCTTCATGAATTGTGTAGCTGTACGAAGCAATTTCTTCGATTCCGGGTCCAATATCGTGAGTGGTCATTTCTTGAACTTCAACTTTTGTTGACGTCATTTTGCTGATAGTATGCTTTTCATCTGGACCTGTGGAAGCTCACGCCAATGTAAACTCCACCATAAATTTGCTCACATTCCAAGCCAAACAATGATAATGTCTTAGCAGCCAAGTTACCGATCCTCCATGCTATGGATTTTTTGTATGTTAGGCGGTTCGATATTAAAATTTTTTGTAAATAAGCATTGTCAAATAACGTTAAATCAACAAACGTTATAACGTAGATAGTATACGTATTAGGAATCTTTTATACATACGTATATTATTGCTATACTATATGTTTAGTCAATAATTCTTTTCATTTTATTGGAAAGTTATTCAATTATATGAATGATAATTCAGTAACTGATTGTGTTTGCAAAAAGCATTTTTATTTAAAGATTACAAATGTGTAATTGTTATCGCTATAAAGCATCTAGAATACTTCAAATAATGGTTATGAAAGCAGTATCGAAACTCATTCTTTAAAGATTGAATTTCTCGGCTAAATTATGTTTTTGCATGTAGCTAATTGGTGTAGATGTTTTAAAACTATACCTGATAAAGTAGCTTCGTGTTCCGTGGTAGAAGCGACAGAAACAGTTATTATTTCACCACCTGAACCTTTAATAACTTCGGCTTTATGCTTCACCACTTTGACACGACCTGAATTTATTACAAATATTTTTTCTACAACTAAGTTTATAAAGCTTTAAGCTAAGTGGAAGATTAGCTATATTATATAAATATTTAAGAATCTATAATACAGAAGTACATCGCAAGGATTGGGATTTAGTAGCATATTCATACTGTTTATAGACAATGATATTTTAAAATCATTGTTCCTGTGAAAATACTATAGAATGCTATAAAATTTAAGGTAGAAAATCCAACTCTTATTTTTCTATTATTTCTATTACAGATTAAATGTAATATTTCACAAAATAACTCTCTTTTACGCACTTGTAGTTTATGATTATATGTTATTATTACTTTTGCTCTATCCCATTGTTTTCTTTTTCAGAGATAAATATTTAATTAAAATTTTAATTAAACTTACAAAATGTAACAAACAATTTTTTACATCCTCTAAAAAATCACTAGAACAGCCATTTGACTTTGATATATGTACTTATTTTAATACTATTTTACGAGATAACTGTATTTTCACAAGATTGACATTTGTAGTTATTAATAATTTTATGAATGAGAAAAGTTGTCAATTTACTTTTGAAAATTATGCAAAAAATGATTCAATTGAAACGTATAATTTTGTATATAGTTTTTGTATATTGCGATGATTTTTAAGGTATAACATATAAGCATAAATATGAGATTCGTGTTAGTCAGTAATTTCCTATGATTTTCAGTAAATCATACTAACAAGAAGAATATCTCAAGTGAGGGTTGCAAATTTGATTGAAAACGATTCAACTGTATCCTTATTAACTAAATAAATGATTTGTGAACTAATGGATTCAAAAAATCCATTTCTTTACCATACTGATATAACAATTACAGATGAAAAGCTCATGACTTTCACGACTCTAAGTACTATAGCACTGTACAATGCGATAAATAAGTTATTATTATATGTATTATAAAAATTTTACTGAATATTTATTTTAAGAAAGTAAACTATTAAAAGTAAAACATATCTCGAAAATTTTACAAGCCAATTTCTATTTATAGAATTTCAATCGACATTTATGTATATTAAAATAAATTTACAATACTGATCTAAAACAAGCAGAAACTAACAATACATAAAAATACATGACGATAATTTCGTGATTTTTCTAAAGCATGATGTAATAAAAAAAGCTATGAAACTCTATGACAAAGAAAATTTGAAACCTTAAACTTACTATCCTTAAAATCATTCATTTATATATTAAGAATAAAGTAGAATTATATCAGCCATAAATGAAACAGTCTCCTTGCGAGATATTAAAGTTTATAATTCAATGAAAAATCAGTGCAACATACTAGTTTATTTAAAAAAGAAATGAAAAATTGTAAAAGTAAATATTCACACCTTCGGGTTCTGATTCATTCGCATTTTGCTTTTGATTTGATACGTCTTCTTCAATAATTTTCTTTTCTTCGTCCTTTCCAATTGTTGAATCTTCTTCTTTCTCCTCTTTAGCTTTTTGTAATATTTAAAAATTAGATAGATTAATATACACTAACGAGTAAAGAATTTCAAAAGAAGGTTTCAAATTAATGTAAAGACACTTTCATTAAATACATAGGTAGGGAAGGTAAAATTGTATTATACGAATGTGCGTGAGTATCAGAATTTAAAAATTTTAACAATCGGGAAAAATTTTACAATACTTACAAATGAAGAAGAATTATTCTCCATGATATAGTCTATTCAAAATTATATTCGACAAATGTTGCAACATTTAAAACTCTAGAAACTGTAAAACTAGTAAAAAAAGTACTAATACTTACTTAAAACAATAACTTTACTCTTGCTTGATACGAATCCTAGATCATTTTGTGCTCTTACTTCATAAACACCACCATCTGTACCTTTCAAAAGGGTTACTGTTAAATCATAATTTTCTAGCCTTTGACTATCTCTAGTGATTTTTATCCTAGCATCAGCGGATACTTCTTGGCCATCTTTAAACCATTTAATTTCTGGCTCGGGCACAGCAGAGACTTGAACGGTTAATTTTAATGTATCACCTTCTTTAACTTTTTGATCAGCTAATTTTTTTAATAATTTCGGTCGGAAATGGACTGTTAAAGATGCCGAACTTTCACTAATACCAACTTCATTTTTGGCTTTGCAAGTGTATTTTCCAGCGCATTCTGTTTTTGCTTGCTTGATAATTAATTTATAGCAGTTACCATCTTCACTCATAGCATATTCTTTTTTTTCTTCGCTTATTTTTTTGCCACCAAAGAACCATTGAACTTCAGGCTTTGAAAAACTATCGACTTGGACGGATAATTCAACGTTTGCTTCATTTTCTGTAGCTATTGCATTTTCTAATTTTTTTCTAAAAAGTGGAGCAGATCGAATCTGAAAATAATAAATTATTAATAAGTGCATAAAAACAGGAGAATAGAAATGTTTGATTAATAAATCATCGGTGATTTTTACCTGTACGTCTGCTTTATCAGATTTTTTACCGTCTTTGTTGCTCACTTCTACTTTGTAGGTAGCTGTATCGGTGTCGATTGAATTTTCGATCTTCAAAGTGTATTTATTACCGTCTTGAAGAATTTTGACTCGATCATTTTCATGCAAAATTTGATTGTCTTTAATCCACGTAACGGTTGGAGTATAGTCAGATTCAACCTCAATAAACAATGTCAAACTGTCACCTTCTTCAATAAGTCTTGGTTCGCCGAGTTTTTTTGTGATACGTGGAGGATATTTAACCGTACAATCCCAAAACTGCGAAGTTTCGTTTATTTCATTTTTAGCTACAATTGAATAGGACCCAGAATCTTCTATAGAGGCATTCTGAATTACAAGTGTATAAGTATCATCAGCTTCTTTCGATATCTTTATACGATCTGATTCTACTATTAATTGATTATTTTTGTACCATTTAACTTCAGGTGCTGGTGAGGCTTGAATTTGAACTGACATATTAATAGTTTCTTCAGCTAATACAGTGAAATCATTCATACGTTTCGTGATTTTGGGTCCAGATTTTACAATTAATTCGATTTGCGTATTATCTTCACCTAGTTCGTTCTTTGCTCGAATTTTATAAATACCAGCGTCTTGAGCTGTTACATTTTTAATGACAAGGGAAAGAGATTCCTCATCTTCCCATAGATATTTTATTCTACCACCTGCTATTATTTCTTTTCCGTCTTTTTCCCATTTAATGTCTGGTTTAGGATATCCTTTGACCTAGATAAGATTATTTTGAATAATTAAAATTTATACGAAATTCTATATAATATAAATTCAAAAATATTTACCTGAAGATCTAACATAGCTGAACCACCAGCACTAACTTCTGAAGTTCTTGACTCTGATTGTAAAGCAGGTTTGGCTGGTTCTTTTAGCAACTGATTAACAGTTCCTTGAACTGTAAGCTCGGCACTGCAACTAATATTGCCTGTACTAGTTTGCGCAACACAGGTGTAAAGTCCAGCATCTTCTGGTTTAACATGTTGAAATACCAGTGCAAGTGTATCTTCACTGTCTTTAAACAAAACTTTAAACCTTTCTTCTGGATCAAACGGTATGCCATCTCTCGTCCAAACAAACTTTGGCTCAATACCAGGTTCCAATAAACCTTCAGGAAGACCGGCAAACATAAGTTTCTCATCAGTCACGGTCACACTGGCCTCACAAGTTGCTTCACCAAATCGATTTTGTGCAGAGCAACTGTACTTTCCTGCATCCTGCTTTTGAACATCGGCAATAATAATCTCGTAGAATCCTTTGTCTGCTTTATCTGATACAATCTTTACTCGTTCATTCTTTGAGTCTATCAATACGCCATCCTTATAACTAATTATGAATTTGAAACGTGAATTTTCTTAATAATGCATAATTATAGCAAAAACTGCTACATAAATTTACAGAATATATGGTTACATACAATTTGAGTTCAGGGTTAGGATCTCCTTTGACTTTGATCATAAAACGTAAATACGTATTTTCAAGGAGTTCTGTGTCTTTCAAACGCACCAAGAAAATTGGTGAGTTTGCATCAGCCCTAGCTTTTCTCTCCTCAGCGGTCACTATATAACATAGAGAAAACAATTTTGAACCATTATAATTATTCTATTATATTTAAAAAGTATTTAGAAATTACATTCTTGAACAACTAATTGTGCTGTACATGTCGCTTGTCCTTCGCTATTCGCTGCACGAGCTGTGTAAATACCTGAGTCTGATTCAGATACACATTCAATTTCTAATTTAAAGGCTTGACCGTCAGTCGTCGTCTTCACACGATCCGCGAGTTTGTCATCCATCGGCTTATTGTCCTTTAACCATATCATCTTCGTCAACGTGTCAGAAGATTTAAGACTACATTCGAATGTTGCACATTCTCCAGCTATACTTACATAAAGATTATAGATTAATATAAATAAAATAAATTAAAAACTATAAAAAAGCAAAATCAAAATAATGAAAGAAACAAATACGATTGACATGAATGAATTAACATTTTTCAAATATAATACTGCATAGCATGACAGCATACGATTCCTAAAAAATGCTGAGCTTCAAACATTACTAACTAACAATAATAATAAAATTAAATATAATTATTTACATTGTTTTTAACCAGTATTTGTCGTGTGGCTATTGAATAAATCAAATAAAAAGATATTAAGGCTGAAAAAAGATTTTTAGTGTATCAATTGGAAAATTGAAGATGATTTTTTAAATGATAACCAATTGTGTTTTTAAAAGTACTCATTCGTTTATTGAAAATATAAGTGATATGAACGTGAAAATGGTATAACACCGATGAGTATAAAAGTGCATATGTGTATGTGTATACATGTATAATTAAAAAGAACAATCACAAAAAGAGAATATCTAAAAAATTAGCAGTATAAGCGTTTTTTTAAAGCATCTATCGTACTTTTTACAAGCGACTATATGAAATTAAAAAATATTGAAGTATTTTTGTAATAGTAAATAGTAAAAGAGAAAGATATAGTAAATGTATATATATACAAGGAAAAGCCGATCAGAAAAAACAATGATTACATGATACACGCTACAATTGACTTTACCTATGACGTGTAACATAGCCAATTTTGCTCGAGATGCTAGAACAGGAAAAACGATTTTTACACATTGAGATTATAAATATAAGTAGATCAATAAAGAGCTTTTCATTTTGTGAAAGCAATACATAGTATGAGTCTGTCCATGATGAAGAATTGTGTTTACTCTTACAGTTAGAAATGCAAGTAGTTACTATGCAGGATGTCCTTAGCATAACTAAACACAGTAGAAAATTAGCAATAAGCAGGGGACGTTGAATACAAAGAGAATGTGAATTTTGGATATTGGAAAAAATATTTTAATATTACAATAGTAATAAAAATCGCGTGTAATTAAAAAATATTTTAATATTACAATAGTAATAATATTCGTCATCAACATAAGTATTCGATTATTATAAATATCTCTCGAGAGTATAGGGTAAAATGTGAAAACGGGTAGAGACTTTTATGCAGCTTCGATTAGCAGTAGAAGGAAATGATCTACTGTGTCCACAATAGGAACAAGGATTATTTTGTTTATTTGAAAATATCCTCACACTTTTTTCTAACCTAAAAATTATAAATTAAGAATAATTTTTCAGCTTTCATTCTGTAACATATAGCTCAAAAGTAATTTGAAAGTTATTTAAATGCTTGCTACATTCGAGAGTATACTGTCGCACGAGCTAAAAGATCAATTATTATCTGCCTTTTGAATTGTAATATTGCACACCCATTTATAATTGCGTAATTAATATACAGTTGTTACTACCGACCATTATACGTTTAATTATTATTTACAAATAAGCTGGGAAACTGCAATCATATGTTATATTTATACATATAAATAACGAGATATCTGAGTTTAATAGAAAATGCTTGAAAATCTTTATCCATCTTTTCATCTTACATTTCAAAGAATAATCGAAATATTAGAATTTCAGTAATTAATAATGAATAATGACACGTAGTTCAAAAACTATTTGTAACTTTTCAAAATAGACATTTTTTATATTGACAACTTGATCTATATATTACTGATCTTCTACTGTATCTAGTTATATCGTGGACATTTTGTATAGATTCTTTGCTGAACAAATTGAGTATAGGGATTTTTTTTTCATTTCTATTAATATCATTGACGTGATAAAGTGTTCTATTTTTAGACGTAAATATTGAGTAGAAGTCGCATATCAATTTCCCACTACGGTATCAACAGTGGTTACTCCTGAGATGTATTTAACAGTGTGGCCATCAATTACAAATACTTGTTAATTATACACAGTAGCCTACATTGTAATAATGTTTATCTATTTTTCTTTTTTTCATGGTATACTCTACATCTCCGATTCTTTAACACTAATCTTAAACCTTGCGCTTAGTAATTTTTAAGATTATAAATCAGTTCATAATTATATCTAAAATATTGGAGTGATAATTCTTATCCATCTACCATATTGGAATAGTAATAAAATTAGAAATTTCAAGCATTACAAAACCATGCTTACGTTCTACTTGACATCCTTCAATGGTCTTTTGGAACTTGGGTTTACCATCTTCGGTAGATAATGCGAGTCTAGCAGTCCTCGTATCTGTCGCATCGGCTGAAGATGAACTTTCTGAAACTGCCTTTCGCTTGTAAGAACTTGAGGATTCAATAAGAGATCCTCCAGTTGAAACTTGCTGCACGCTAGAGCTCGAATTTGACACATAAGATGATTCGGCTACGATACGACTACTTGATATGTTGGAGTAGGATGATTCTAAATTTTTAAAATTTCATTTTAATATGTATGTTTTATTTTAATATAAAATAAATTTGATCTTAAGTTTACCTTCTACGAGTTTGGAAGATGCGCTCATGCGACTGGATGAGTATCGGCGAGACATGTCTCCCAATTGTTGATCCGCTGGATCTTTTTTCTCTGGTGGCTCTTCGGTAAGTTGTAAATCGTCGGCGGCGTGCTCAGCTAGAGCTACGACATCACTAGCGTACTCGCGAATTTCTTTCAACCAAGCTTCCTTGATGGGATCTTTATGAGCTGTTAGTATTATTGGATAACCTTGAATTGCCTGATTTCCACCTGGTAATTTCAAGTGCAATTCGAAAGTTCGCTGATTATCGGGATGATCTTTCACCTCTACTTCTGGCAACTAAAGATAAGTTATAAATTAATTATAGCATGCAGCTTATAGTAAAGATATATATTTTAACTAATACTAAAATAGAATAGTATACGTTATGTTTAGAATAATATAAATAATTATTGCGTATCAATCAAGATTTACAACAAGAAAAAATAATATAAATGAATTCATATTTACTCGAATTATGTCTTTCAAGACAAAAACTGATCGGTCCTCAGAAATTCGTCTGACTTTACAAACAAGTATTCGGGCTTTAAAAAGGAATAAGTATCTTTCTTTGGTCTTTCCTTCTTTATCCGTTACAGTAAACCATTCCTATGATTATAAATACAAAAATATAGATATATAGAGTTAGAGTAAATAACTAATTTATACAATGAGATCATTAAATATAGTTTGAAAAAAATTTTCATATTTTTTTACTGACGTGTGTAAGCAATCTACCAAGTTTATGGATATTGCCCTTATATCCTTCAATATTACTAATGAATTTATTATCAGTGGCTCGATGGGGAATCCCTAGCATCAACTCCAGAGCCTTCTGGAGGTCGTCACAATCTTCACCTAAACGAGTCGAATATTTAACTAGTTCCTGAAATTATGAAATTAATTTACTTTATTGCTCTTACAAAATCGAAACAAATAAATTTTAGTGCATAAAATTCCTCTTTCTATTTCATATATCAAGATAATCAATATAGCTATATAAAACTTATTTTATTAATATAATAAAATTAATTTAACGGTAAAGTGGCCTAAACAAACAATGTTTCAAAATTGCTCAATTAATTTATTTCAATAAATAATTGTGTACTTGTTTATAATTTTCAAGATAGTCGGTATCTTTGCCAAAATTTAATTTTGAAATATCTTCTTGCAAGTTGCTTTACTCATATTTTTATGTGCTGTAGTTAACGTGTTTCGATCCCCAGCATTACACAAAATTTGAAGAAAATACAAACAATATATAATAATTGAAAATAAATCGATACTGATATTCTTAAATACGTCATTTTACTTTAATTATGCAAATACTTCAAAGAGAATATTTATTATTACTATTATATCATTTGCATTTTGATATTATATACATAAAAACAAATTCTCGATATGTGTATATTTTATTAAAGCATACTTGTGAAGTTATTGATTAATTTAAAATATAGCTTCTTTACGTAAAGAAAAATAAATATATTGATAAAATTGTTTAGCTGAGAATATTGTATATATAAAATTAATAAATCTATTTTGAATACATATATTTACTTATTGCATTTTAATTTTAATAGAAATCATTTAAAATTATATTTTGAATTTAAAATCTACTAATTTATTATAATACACTGTAATAAATTAAATAAACTAAATAAGTCCTGTTAATAATTTTTGCAGTGTTAAATTTATATATTTTACTTTCAGAGTAATATTTTTCGTCGAAATATCATTGATATTTACAATAAACCTTATTAAATAAAGAGTTAAATTGATCGTTAATTAAAATATTGGAGATCACACTGTGTATTTTAATCCGAAAAATTTCGTAGTACATGTAGCGAAATTTCCAAATCTAACAGCATGCGAATTTGTAATACGATATTGCTACTTTCAAGCGATCGTGAGATTGGCGGAAATCCAAAGATATAAATCGTATTTACAGAGTATCGAAGCCTTTCAAATATTACAATATCGTCCTAAAATAAAAACACCTTACCTTCAGGAGAAGCTGATAATCGTTGATGCGCTGTATAGGTAGCTTGAGGTGTTCCGAGATACTTTTGTCATCCCCAAGCTTATGGCTCAGTTCCTTTAGAAACACAAAATACTGACGTTAGATTTTCAAATTTTTTTTTCTATCACTACTTGCAATTTCACTTAACACTCATAAATTTAACGGCGAATAAATTTCTTTTACACAAATAAAGTATAACTCATGGAGCGATTTCTTATATCTGGCACAGTTTCAAAGCATACAAAATATGAAAATCTATTTATAATACATAGGAATGGACAGTCATAATATTGGTATTTCAAAACGAGTAATTTTTGCAATAAAAAAAATTTATAATTAAAGGCACAAATGGAAATGGGATAATAATAAATTTTACGTATAGATCGCGCACAAACGCATCAAATACTACACTTTGCATGCAATAGCTGAAAATTAAAGTACGCCCAGCTTCTAAGAGATTTCATCAAGCGCAACCGGATTTAACGGATATTTAACGGCTCGGACGTTATGTATGCACGTATATGTGCAACTGTACACGCGACGCGCGCACATGCGCCTCTCGATACACGGCTAATCGTATTCACACATGCGAACACAGAACGCACACACCCACCTACGCGGGGGTTCGAAACAAATCCTCGATTTCCTAAACTAGTGCGGCGCTAACACTTGGAAAACTAAAAAAAAAAAAAGAGTGAAATTGGGGTACGAGAGCGAGACAGCAGCTGCGACGCTCTTTGCGGACTGGACCGCTTTCATTCGTATTTCAACATTTGAATATAGCTAGTGGTTAGCGAAATCCCTACTCTCATTCGAAGCGCTATTACACGAAACCCAAGAGAAGAAAGAAGGGGCACCTCTAAAATTGACGTTGAGAATAAATATTTAGAATCTTCTTTACTTTGCGAATTGCATATCGATGTTGTGAAAACTATATTGAATTTGAATTTGAAATTGGGGCATTTGAATGAATCGTTCTCTCGGTGGCGCTATATGCTCGGTTAAATAACAAACAAAAAAAATCAAATCCATTGAAAAATAAAATAAGAATAAGGCAGACTGAGAGGGAGAGTGGGAGGAGAATCCGGCCAGGGCTAATCTTGGCCAAAGACAAGTGACCGCGAAGCAGACGAAAACTAATTTCCGAGGCGTGACGTTTCAAAAAGTTGTAGCCTGTCATATCGGAACCGAAGTCAGATATACTATATAAACTTTTCGACATAACTAGCTTCGCATCATGGCTTAATTTTTTTTCTTTTCAATATAAAACTTAAAAATGGGACAATATCAAAGAAAACCTAAATAAAATAATTAGGTTAAAATAATTACTTTAAATTGAATAAAATATTTTGAACTGAACAAAAAACATTCACAAATTGACCATTTTTTCATGATACAATTTAGACTGTTCATATGTTTCATAAATACTAAAATTCGAAAAGTGTTCTTTCGAAATTCTTTATTTCCTGTAATTGTGTTTAGTAATAATAAATAAATAAATAAATAAATATGGATATATATATATATATATATATATATATATATATATATAAACTTAACTGCACTAAATATGAAAAATGAAACGTACACATATGCAATACACGTTATTCGAGTATATGAATTGTATACATTTCCAAATGAATATTTCCATATCTTGATTAATCATTATTTGAATTCCAAATTATTAATATATATAATTCTAAATTTATAAAATTGTAAAAAATACAATTGTAAAAAATCTTAACTATTAAAAACGTTCACTTATCTTTTTATAAGTTATATATATATATATATATATATATATATATATATATAGAGAGAGAGAGAGAGAGAGAGAGAGAGAGAGAGAGAGAGAGAGAGAGACATTTACATACATACATACATACATACATACATACATACATATATATATATATATATATATACATATATATATATATATATATATATATATATATATATATATATATATATAAAACTAATAAATCTATTTTGAATTCATCTGTTTACTTATTGCATATTCAACATTAATAGATATCATTTAAAAATTCTGTTTTGCATTTAAAATAAACTAATTTATTATATATATATTAACTAAACTGTATCAAAGAGATAATTTTTTTTGTAAATTAATCAACAAATGAAACTTTTAATTAATTAATTCCCCTTTTAGACGGTAATTTTTAAAATGATATGGAATTATTAAAAATAAAATTTTGATTATTCTTGTTCCGTTTGAGTCATTATTTAAAATTTTTTCTTTTTACATTAAAATAAATATTTTTATTTTTGAATTTAAAATAACTTTTAGGACTAAACTTATAACTATATTAAAATTTTAAATATATATCTTGTGTATTATCAAAATAAAAGTTACTTATACTGAATAGTATAACTCTGCAATTTATATTTTCTGTTTTCTATTTTTCTTTTAAAATAAATATATTTTTTTAATATTCCGGAACTCAAATTAAATATTTCTAAAATAGGAAATCTACTTTAGAGTGTTCATGGCTAGTTTAAATTAACGTTACTAGAAAATTCAAAATTATTTATAATTTGGATTAATTTTAATTATAAATAAAATATGATTATAACTAAGGCCAGGCTTAGTTTTTCACAAAATCACTTCTTATATTTCTGAAATAAGTTCATGAAGCCTTTCACTGAAATTAAATCTTATTCAAAATTAAATTATTTAAATAGGAAGCTATTCATAACTTATGGTGTATTATTTATTAAATTAAAATTGTTGACACATTATCTATAGAATATAATTTTTAATACATTTCAATTTTGAATACACAATTTGAATCTGACAGAATTTGAACTTTTACTTAAGTAAAAATTAGAAAACAAAAATAAAAAACAATAGACAATAAAAAAATAATATTTAGTTATCTGACATTCAAAAATATTTGTCGAAAACTATATTTAAGTCTTCCACGATTGTTATACAACAGAATATTATGATAACTTTGAAACGGTTAAAATGGTCTTTTTTTTAACTGTGTAATTATAAATAATTTTACAGAGAATATACCGAAATACTTTTTTAAATTCAGATTTTATATTACTGTATAGGTTTCGTCTATTTTAGTAGATTAAATAGTTCTAATACTTCCTGTATTTTATTTATTTTATTATAAAAAAAATAAGTTTATAAAATTAAATAATTGAATTAATATTTTATAAATTATTAATAGAACAAGAAGTTATGTAAAGAATTTTTATCATTTTTATCCTTATATCCTCATCGCGAGAAGATACGAAAAGATGTACGTGGAGAAACGTCACAAAATGTTCCCATGTTAAAATAAACGAAGCTATTTTGGTGTCTGGACAGTCGCCCATATGCCCCCGCTGTTATGCAATGTTACATTTCCTTTTCCATGATCACTTTGCAGCTACGTTAGTGAACAAGAATTTTATTTTCCTATTTATTGTTTCTTTAAATAAATTTTCTCGTAAGAATTAAAAAATCTTTCGTGATGATTCGATGTCTTAAATATAAATAGAAAATCAGTACTGCCATATTTGTATACAATCAATGAACTTTAAAATTGAATTTGTAATCTAAAAAGATAGCACGAATATTTTAAATTATAGTAATAAAATTACATATTTATAATTATGTATACGTATAACAAAAATTCTTTCATATATAAAATCTAGACGAATTTTCTTTAAATTCTAGAAAATTTTTCTAACACTTTATACAAAGAATCAATTGGATAATTGAAATAGCATAATTAAGTAGAATATATTATTCGAAAATATTAATTATGTACAACAAATAGGAAAAACAATATAACAAATGCGTACAAAATTTTATATAGGAATCTATTTACCTACACATATTACGGTTTTTGTTTTTACCGACAGAAGATGAACTAAACACAATTTTCTTTTCTTTTCTCACACCTACCCAAAAGATAAAACAACTACACATAAATATTTAAATAGACACATTTCATGCATTACGTGAAATAATTATTATATTATTGCAAACCCATAGCTTCCAGAATATAATAAATACTATTTGCAAGGTAATCTATTTTATTGTTTAACTTGGTATAATTGAAAGTAAAGCTATCAAAAAAACTTCTATATTTATCTAAAAACTATATTTGATATGATATGAAATGTAGCAGTAATCAATTTTTACAAGTTTCCAAAATTATAACTATAAAATCTTAAATCCTAAAAGTTGATGAAATTATTATCATGTTCATACTGGTTTTTAAATGTGCTGAAATCTTATTAATAATTAGTTAAAAATTAATTTTTCTAAGTACATTAACCTGAAATAAACAATTCTCTAACAATATAAACAATAAAGGAAA
This sequence comes from Sycobia sp. Sy_11, assembly GCA_018907035.1. Taxonomy (NCBI): domain Eukaryota; kingdom Metazoa; phylum Arthropoda; class Insecta; order Hymenoptera; family Epichrysomallidae; genus Sycobia; species Sycobia sp. Sy_11. Next base: position 5,604,676 of record JACCIC010000005.1, read on the forward strand.
AAATAAAAGCTTTAAAAAAATTCCAGTTATCTCGTAAAATAAAGATTTTTTGAGACAAATTTTGAAATTATAATTAATAATTATTTTGTTTTCTATTAAATATAAATGAGAGAATTAATTCAAAATGTTATTATCTATATTTTTTAATTATTAATTATTTTAACGATCTTTCCCTTCTTAAAAAATTCAATAGAATTTTTTTTGAAACACTCCAGTTGTTATTATAGTTCGCGAAAAATCAAAAGCAAATTCATAAAAACTAAAATTAAATAGTAAGAAAAATATAAAATTGTCAAAAATGTTATGAATAAAAAAATTAATTTCGAATTTTGTATAATTTAAATGTAAATATTACATACCAATTCAGAAATCATAGATCATAATGGTTAAATTCAATTATATTGTTAAACAATAACATGATCATTTGATGTTAAAATATCAATAATATGGCGTTCAAATTAAAGTAAAATTGAAAGAAATCATTTTAAATGTTATTTTCACAAACCGTTTTATAAACTTTCATTTTGACCTTTAGATAAAAAGATGGTAGAAGAAAAAATATCATCATATTTTTTTAATAATGATAATCATATGATTTTTAATATTTAAATAAATATTTCATAAATATTATAAATTTAATAAGAATGATTATTTTATTATAAATGTTACATCTACCATGTACAAAATTTACTTATCGATTACTCTTTCAGTGAGTAAGTAATTTTCAGTGAGTAAAAAGAAAAATTATTCATCTGAGAAAGTAAATCAATGTTTTCAACTAAACTTTTGATTATCTCAGTTAAACAATGAAGATAATTAGTTCAATATTCAAAAAATTGATTATACGAATATAAAAAATTTATATGAAAAACCCAAACAAAAAAGTCCAATAGGCCAAATACAATCAATTAAAAATCGATTTTTATTAAATGTAGTAAATATGCTTACTTCAAAATATTCTCGAACTTTATCGTTCGTTTGAAGGAATTCTTGAGCCTGAGGTTCATCTCTGCAATAAGCCACGTGTTTGTCAAAATCTCTTTCCTAAAATTATTATAATTATCGTTATTTTTAGATTCATTTCTATATTTATAAAATTTTTAAGCAAAATTCCAATAAGTATTTTAAAGCACATTGATGTACTTATATATAATTTTAAAGACCATCAAATTATTCATTTCAATTTATATATTTTAAGGATAAAAATTTCTATAAATTAGTCTCGTCAATTATTTTTACTCAATAGATAATGTAAATTATATTAATCCAAATAGTTACTGAAAATTTTTCAAAACTTCATAGATATTTAATATTTCCTGATACGACAGCTATTTGTAATTTATATAATCTACTGCAAAATTATAAACATCTTGAAAAATCTCATTACTTACTAGCCTGAGAAAAGTCTTGCCGAGCATACGTGGCTGATCCGCATAGTATTTGACACCCTCGATTAAGACCCTGCCGAACGATCTAAGTAAGGCCGGAATTAATGTCGTGCCAAGGTCACTCCACTCTTACGTGCTAAAACCTTTTTTATTGCATTTCTTGCCAACTCAACACAAAACATCCGGCACAGATTGTGTCATCAGTTAGAAGAACAAAAAGAAAATTTGGACGACCGACACTTAGCTTTTTTAAATATTTTAATTCAAACACAAACTGTCAAAATGAATTTTTAAAATGATAGTAATATTAATGCACAGATGTTTGCAGATATTAATAACAAAACGTTGACGCTGTTGTAGACCAATAGTCGAAAAACAAGCATATTGATAATTAAAAAAACAATAATGATTTTATGAAATTAACAAATAGGACTAATGAAATGACAGTGAATTTCTGAACATTCGGTGATACAATTTACAAACTCCAAAAAACAAAAACTCACAAATTTGACTTACGATATTTTTTTACTGTAAAGCTAAGAAAGAGACGTTTTCATTGAAGTTTTTTGTGTGTCTGTTATTTATTTGTATGTGTCCAAGAATTATTTGTTTATTGTTTTGATTAAAAATTGAACGTAGAATTGAACGATTAAAAGTGAACGAGTTTTAATTAAAAATTGAACGTAATTCAAGATTAAAAAATTCCAATATATATTTTGAAGTGTGCTGCTGATTATGTTTTGTGTTTGAATTATTGGAAAAACCTTATTTTGGCTCTATTAATTCTACATCTGATTTTTGCTTAGATGAATTCTAAAGTGCATCAATACATATAATAAAAAAAATTAAGAAAACTGTACAGAGATATGTACTACTACTTTTAGAAAATCAATATTTATTATTAATTCACATATTTTAAGGTTCAGTTAAAAATTTTGTTCAAAATTTTTATTCGTACTCTTATGATATTTAACCTTTTACAATAATTGCAATTGTAAAAAATATATACATATAACCTTTATACATATGTATAATTATAAATAAAGAACTAAATAAAATAATCAATTGGTACAAGTGAAAATTTTTAATCTTTCATAACAATATTCAGTAACATTTACATTAAAAAGAGAATTAATTATTTTTCAATTAATATACCTTATATGCTCTTATAAGTTTATTCATAATTTTAAACTAATGCTTCAAAACTATTATTAATGTGAAGCAAAAATCAGAAAAACACGACTGTAGCTGTATGGGTATAATAGAGGCCAAAACGAAGCATTTCATTGATTGACGATGTTTGTGTTGCATATTTGAACATTTGTATCAGTTTATGCTGCGTGTACTACTTACGTATTATGAAAATCTGCTATTTGTTTCAAATTTGTGAAAATAATTTCCTTATTATCGCGTACTATACGCGGAACGTCAAGATTGTCAAGCGGTTTCAAGTATCGTTCCACCACCGCTTGCAAGTCTCGTCCAAATTCCTCTTCGGTTTCGACCAATTCTTTGATGACAGCTCTAAAGTTTTATAATAGTAGTAATTTTAGTTAAATTCTGTATAAAGAGAAATCGTTAAATGAAAACACTGATGTAAACTCACTCTCGTCTGAACTGAGAATCTTCGGGCCGATGTTGACATGTGAGAGTAGAGCTGTCCTCGCTGAGTGCAGTTTGCATTAAAATTGACATTGGCAACCATCCCTCTTTCCCGTCAACTTTACGAACTAATACCCTATAAATAAAATATCATTTATTATGATTTTGTCAAAGCTGATACAAATCAATATTTGTTAAATAAAATATCTCTATTTCACATGTTCAACGCTACTAGAAGTTTTTAAAGTTAAATCGAGAGAAACAATCTGCATACCAATTGGATAAGAAATTCTTTTCAAATTATGCTAACCAGTTGACATACTGTCTGTTTAATTGTTTTATATAAATATATATTTATTTAATACAAAAATCAATTCTAATTAAAATTTTTTATTTATATTATAAAAATTAATATTGAATTAAGCGATGCCACTAACTTCGATATAAAAATAATAAACTTCTATTCGTCTTTATAAAATAATTTTTATTGTCCTGCATATTTTCCTATATAAATAATGAAACATTATTTATGGATAATAATTTATGAAAGTACGATTATTTTTACATAATTCTATTCTTTATTGATTATGTAAAACTAATTCTGTACATATTTATATTAGCATGTTAAATCTGACCAGAATGTTATAAAGGTCAAAAGTAAATCATGAAGTTAAAGCTAAAACGCATTTTATGAAATATATATAGAAGTTAGTTTAAAAGGTGTGGGCTCTGCTTTTCCACCTATTTAAATTCCGTTGTCTTATACTGTATTGCATTCGATGATATACCTGGCCAAAAGCCTAATCGTAGACGACATTAATGGCTCAAATATGTTTGATAGTTTTATCTTCATTAGTGTCACCATAAATTTTCATAAATTACCAATAAATGGTAATATATATTTTTTGGTAATGTAATATCTATACCTCGATCTATATACATATATTTCTTTAGAATCTAACTAAACTATGATTAATAACTTGAAAAACTGTTTTTGATAATCGTATCTTATATCCAAATTTAAATACAATTAATTTCAAATAGAATAACTCATTAATTTTTTTTTTATCAAACCTTAAATGGAAATAAAATATTATTTTTAAATCTGATTTTAACGTTATAAACTTTTCAGCTGCATAAAGATAAAAATAAACTTAAGCTTAGAGGACGCGGGTCATAAATATGTTTTTAAGGAATGTAAACATTGCAATGCAATTATTTAATTATTAAATTTTGCAAAATGAATTGAATTAAGAAAATCAATTGTATTAAAAAATTTTCAATTTAATAATGTATATAACAATTTATCTAAAAAAAAATTAATTCGCTAAGGTTATATTAAATATTTACCTAAAAAACTTTAATTTGATAATTATCTAATTTCATCTTGAACATTAAAAGTTCTGAATAACTAAATAATTACACAATGCAAAATTTACTTTCTTTCATAATATATTTATGAGCGTCATACAAACTTAAGGTTATTTTTATCTTTTTGAAGTTCAAAAGTTATAAACGTTTCCGTATCTGTAATAAATAAAATAATAATACATGTATCATATTTTAGAATTATTGTTATTATAATATTTCATATTTTATTTGGTCATAAATTAACATAATATAGTTATCGTTTACAAGCTTGTAAGTAAACTTATTATTATTTAATAAATTATAACTTATCATGATAGTTAATATAATAATATAGTTGATATAAAATATAATTTAAAAATACATTAACCATTTAAAATATTACTGATTTCTTTTAAATTTGTTTGTTCTCGATAAACTTCAAATTAAATATTTTTAAAAAATAATATATAATTATAAATTTAGAATCTAATTATAAACTTATTTAAAATTTTTTCTAAAAATTCATATATGAATATATATTTTACTATCATTCCATTCATAAGTATTATTTTATTTTAAAGTTGTAAAGTATTATATTCTTTTTTTTATAATTATTGTAATTCTTCAATAACAATACATTTATAGGTACGGAATTATTTTATTTTAACTTTCATGTACCTTCTTATAAAAGGGGTCAATTCTAAATTTAATGATAATTACTTATAACGTATAATAATATATATATATATATATATATATATATATACGTATAAAAAAAATGCAAAATAAAAGTTTCCGTTTAATAAAAATCAACTGAAAAAGAATCGAATGCAGATATGTGAACAACAGGTTATTTGAAGACACGCGCTATTTAAAAATTTCTTTATACTTGAATTTCACAATGAAAAAATCTTACACCTTCGGATTGATATATTATTATTAAAATTCTTTTCAAAGGAGAAATTGTTTTATTAAACAATTTAATCTGGTATTTTATGATGATATTTGCATCTGTTCTGAATTTGCGTATACAACAGCACTGAATAATGCGACACTCGAGGGCAGGTCATAGCGAGGCAAAGCGAACACGAGGTCATTGGCTTTTCTCTCTGACGCTGAACTCGGCGCGCGTCAGAAATAAATGTAAAAACTGTCAAAATGGAAATATAGATCATCCTCGGTGAAATTCAGCTACGAACTAGTCGGATCTAGCTGAGAAAGGCAGAAGAAGCTTGACGAACCGTTATAAAACTCGACTAAAAACTTCTTTAATTTTACATTATAATGCCCAACTCGACAGTTTTATAAATAATGCAACTATCGTCAAATGCTGTTTTTAATAAACAAATTGAAGAAACAATTTGTTATAGTTACTTACCTTTAACAAAAGGGAATTGTTTAGAATGGGAATATGACTGATACTTTCCTACGGAATATAACTTTAAAAAAAAATAATAATAATAATAGCAGCACAGTAAATCCGTAAGAAGCAAAGAGCCTAGCTTATGAAGACCCACCTTGAGGAAGTTTCGGAGCTAATAACTGCTCTACTGTCTGCGTATTTCCGACGTGGTCGTACGGATAACTTATGCCTGGCAGCAGAATTGTCCAAACGCTTCTCAATTTCACCTATATCGAACGTTGTCTCTAGTTTAGCCTCCCTATATATATATATACATGGAATAAAATTCTCTAGGTGGTCTTTTTCATTGGACAAATACAAATATTCGTAAAAGTATGACAATCATTGCGGCATCGCAAAAGCTCATAAGCAAATCTAAGGAGGATCTATCTTGCGTGCTTGAGTTATTTGCCGTATGGTATAGTTGCTGAGCGGAAAAAGCTTGGAAGACGAGAAAGCGGCGAGTACGCAAAGTCAGCGGGCGGCTGTTACTAGTAGGAAGTGCGACTACTGAACGTTAAGCCGAAAATAGATTTACTGGAAAGTCAAGCAGGAATAACTCCGTAAAAGATTGATAATTCAGGTCAAGACGAAAAGATCCTTGATACTGCGTGCAACGAGGCGTAAATAAGCGAGAAGAATTCATGATATCGATAGCTTTTAGTCAATCAAGCTCAATTATTAGGTGCATAGTTATAAGCGTGCTAGAGTATTTTGGTCCGAAGCATTTAACCCAGGATTCGTATTAAACGTGCCCAACCAAGCGCGAATGCACGTGTAAACGTTAGTTTTAAAATTTAACAGTGGATTTTGCGAAAAATCTGTTGTGTTTAAAAATATAAATGTACAAAAATAAACCGCAAGTGCGTTGAGGAAAATTCCTTTGAGAGCAATGATCCTCATTGGCCTTGCTTTTATACTTCGAGTATCATGTTTTCAGATGCATTCGAGAGTTTTCTACCATATATTCTTGGTTACCATTAACTGCCAAAATGAAAGTTCATGTATATACGTAAGAATATAACGATTTTTAGAAAATTACAATAAAAAAGATATTATCAATGTAGTCAAACCTTAGCATCATTACTAACAAATGAAAAAATCGTATTGGTTTTTAAAGATTTAAATACCATTTTTAGTCTATTTCCATGGATTTCCTTATTCGATTTAAGAATTTTCTGTTAAATATTAATGAAATCGCTTTATTTTAGATGCGTTTTTTGACGTATTTATTATATAAAATTCATAAACATCATATATTATATTTTATCATAAATGAGCTTTCATTTTTTAAATATAATTACTTTAGAAATAGTTTGAAATTATTATCATAGAGAATTTCAACTAGAATTTTAAATGTTCTTGTCGAGTTACTGTGGCTGCCCGATGGCTCAAGTTCAATTCCCGTTATAACCGAATTTTTCGGACGCACTTTACAAGCATTACCTGTCGAATTTTTCAGTGACAGAACTTGAGCTCGTTCCATATTATACATTTCGGTGAAAGAATTATCTGATTTCGAATCCATATAGTAATAAATAAATATCACATTTAATGTATAATCTCTCGGAATAAGTAGCTCTAACATTAAAAAGTTAAAAAGTAAGATACCTAGTTGAATTATTAATAAAATGCACGTAATTTCATTTATGTTGCTTAAACTATTTATAGTAATTGGAAATACTTTTCAAAAATAAGATAATATAATCAATAATAACTAACGTTTTAGCTAACTCTCAATTGTTCAACGACAAAAAATTATATTGTACATATTACATTTTTCTATTGAGTACATTATTTCATCAGCGCAATAAAGGAGAAAATTAAAAACAAGCAAGTCAAAAATAGTGAAAAGATAAATATTAGGAATAATATCTATGCGTGTTAACAAAATTCACTCTTATTGCTTTCTGTTGTTTCTTTTTTTAAAATTGAATAAAATCTGTTGCTTACTTTGAACTGTCAGCAGCATATTCAATAGCTTCAACGATGTCCCCAACAGAAACAGACCAATCTGCGCTGTCTCCCTCGCCTACATAGTCTTTGACTACAATATAATTTTCAGATTTCTACAAAAAATAATGATTACATTACTTGTTATTTTATGAAAATATTCGTTCCTCTTTCTTCTGGTGTAAAATCATTATTTCAATATTATCACTCTTACATAAAACTACTGAAAACAAATAAATGAAAATCAAGTTTCTTTACAAATCATTATATGTTTATCTTCAGGTAAAATTCTATACTCATGATTGAATAACATTGTGTTAAAATAATTCGGTATAAATAATTAAAACAAATATATGTCTAAAACTATGATATGCTCATAATATTAAAAACTTCATTTTAAGTTAATAAAACCGCATAATATTTATATAAATAAAAATTAATCGTACCGTATTACTACTGTCTAGATAGAGACTGCTAATTCTGCGGAAGCTTGGCGTATTTTCTCGACTAACAGATCGGTATTCAAGAGTGTGATCTGATCTGGATAAGTCAATACCATTACGTTCGTACTTTTTAGTATCGGTAGAACTAAAATTGTCGATGCTACTCGTGGGTGTTACAGAAAAATTGAAACCATTATAGTTTGATAATATGTCGCTTTCAACTTCCATGTCATCTTCTACAGTATGTGCCATAGGGCAAGAATACAGAGAAAATCGATGTTCAGCCGGTTTACTTAAACGCAAAGCCGAGAATACATGAAGAGGTTCAAAATGCTGAACTCCTTCTTCGTCTACAAGTGTATATGGTATTTGGCCCGTCAATACTGATCTTGCAGCTTCACGCGGTACGACGGCTTGTAAACCGTGCTTTAAAATCATAAACGTTGCCGATGGCTTACGCGTTCGTTTTAATAAATATTCTTCTATTGCTAAATTATTATTCGAACAAAGTAATGAGGTTGGTATTTCATTAGATGTATCTAAAGTAGCTTCTTCTGGGACTACCATCAATGCGGCGCTTTCTCGCATCAAAGTTCTTAAAAACGGATCATTCTTTGTGCTTTCTGATGTACACCTTAATTCATTTAAAGCATTTACAAGTTGAGGCCTTTCCTCTGCTAATTTTCTCATTACTGTCAGTCTTTTCAAAATATCTAATATAATTTTATCACCAACCAAAGCTTGGGTCGACTGTTCATCGTTAATAACGCATAATAAACTATTAGCGGTACTGTGCATACCAAGTGCTTTCGCCAATCCAACAGCCTGTAGCAATAGTTCTTTAATTACAAAAAATTCATCGTTTAACAATTCTTCTAATTGTACTTCACTATATTCTTGAACAGTTTCAACAATTGCCTTATGGACAGTTTCTGCAGCTTCTTTCTCTGTTTCTACGCAAGCAACCTCTTGAGAAACTTTATGCAGGACTTGTGAAATCAATTTCGAATCATTTTTAGTTACAGTTTTAAATGCTGAACTTATTATATGATTTTCATTTTCTTCTTCAAGTACTTGAGAAAGACGATCAAGAACTATATTGTCTTTTAATGTATTCGAAACAAGAGTTGATTTTAAAACGTCAATTTTATTATCACTCGCATCGAGTACTTCGGCAATTGCTGAGTTACAAATAGAATTTCTTTTTTGTGGAACGAAAAGCATTTGTAAAAATTCCTCAACTGACTGTTGAGCCGAGAAATTATCATGCTTAAGCAAAACTTCTAATGTTTCACTGATAGTGGAAAAAACAATATTGCGTTTATATTCTCCAGAATTACCATTACAGTGAATACCATTTTCAGTTGTATAATTCTTATTGCTAGTACTGTTATTGTTGTATGAATTATTTGTACTCATAAGCACTGCAACTGATCTAGCTAATATATATTTCAAAACTTCTTGCTCAAATGTTTCTTTTACAATATTACTTTTCGAGTTTAATTGAATATCATTTAAAGCTTCTAGTTTACTGCTCATTAAATCGGAAGCATGCCCGTTTGTGTAATGAAATCCTTGTTTAGAAATATTTTGAAATTGTTGGTCTACAATTTTATCTGCTAAAGTAGCTAAAGTTGAAATCACCTGTGCCATTTTAATAGCAGTAGTACCTTGTAGACCCAATTTTTGAGCTACTATGATTGCATGGTCAAGGTCAATAACTTTAGGATCAACATCTACATTTACGTTCGGTATTTTAGTTGATACATTTCTACCTACTGATAATCCGGCATCTGATAATTGTCTAAGCATATTGGCATCAATACTTGCTTCACTATAACCTTCAGTCGAAGTACTGTATTGTAAGTGTTGAGGTCGTAATAATCTTAATTCTTCAGGTATTACTTCAAAGCCTTGAACGGAAAACTCTACTTCTCCTTCAGGTGTATCTATTAAATCTGGAGCAACAAATCTTGGACCTTCTTCTGTTTGCACAATTTGACCTGGTACAAAAATTATTCCATGCTCTGCTGATTCTACAACTTTACCTGGAACAAAACGTGGCCCATCTGATGTGTTAACTACTTGACCAGGTACAAAACGCGAACCTTCATCTTCAGTTGAAATAACTTGTCCAGGAATAAATGTAGGTCCAACTTTTGTTTCAACTATTTGTCCAGGAACAAATTGTGGACCATCTGGAGTATTTACTGTTTGCCCGGGGACAAACTTTAAACCCGATCTTGTTTCCACCATTTGTCCAGGAACAAATTTAGGACCACTACAAGTATCAATAACTTGACCAGGTACAAATTGTTCGCCTGTTTCTGTATTCACTATTTGACCTGGTATAAATCCGTCATCGCTTTTGATACCTGGAACAAAACGATGACCATCCTTACTTCGTACTAACTGACCAGGAATCATTTTTTTTCCACGAGGAAATCGTTTTATACTTTCTGGTAGAAATTCCACACCTTTTTCGGTTTGAATAATGTGGCCGAAGATTTCTGATTGTACAAGGGATACAGCACTGACTGTTTCAGGATCAACTGGTATTCCGGATGGTAAGGCTTCAGAATAACTAATATCATTCATATCTTGGGCAACAGCAAACTGAAATCCTGATTTATCAAATTTAGTTGTACCAGGTACAAATTTGTCTCCTTCTGTAGTTTTTATTAATTGTCCTTCTACAAATTTAAGTCCTGATGGCGTTTCTAATGTCATCCCTGCAATAAATTTATGGCTATTTTCAGATTCTACTGCTATGCCAGGTACAAAGTGTGATTCTCCTGTTTCTGTTTTAATACTTTGACCAGGAACGAACTGACGCCCGTTAGTAGTAATCATTGTCCGACCAGGTATAAACTTTTGAAGGCCATTGTCCATTGTTAGACATTGACCAGGCATAAATTTCCAATTTCCATTTTCTTCGTAACTTTGTCCAGGAACAAACATAGATTGGCCTAAGTCGCTTGTTATTGTTTGTCCAGGCATAAATTGTGGACCTTCTTGAGTCATTACAAATTGTCCTGGTACAAATTTATTTTGATCTATAATTTGTCCGGCTACAAACTTTGGACCTTCTTTCGTTAAAACAGTTTGTCCACTTATAAACTTTGAGCCTTCACTCGTATGAATTGTTTGTCCTTGTACAAAAGTTTCTACTCCTTCATTTGAAGATAATGTTTGACCAGCTACAAAGACCGGTGTGCTTTTACCCATTTCTTCTTGAACAGAAATGATTTGACCGGGGATCAATACCGGTCCATCTGGAGTGTGAACTGTAAAACCTGGAACGAATGTCTGTCCCTTCGGTGTTTGTAAAGTTTGTCCTGGTATAAATACATCTCCCTGTGGAGTCTGTATTGTCTGCCCTACGACAAACCGCTGAGCGGATTTTATATCCAGCTTCAGTCCTTTAATTTTATGCATTTCTACATTTTGTCCATCTTTCATGTTTTCTATTAACTCAGGAATTTCTTCGATTCTCGGTAAAGCTTGCATTGCTTCTGCACCAGCCGAGACGACCTTTCTATACACATTAGACGTATCTTCAAGATTTTCAACAGCAATGTTTTTAATAGCTTCATGAATGTATGAGTCGGGAGCGACACATAAGGGAGAAAAAGGCTCGACAACTACCATACTTTCGAAACCACCAGTTTCTTCAGATATCGGTGTATTATAACAGTTTGTTAACATTTTTTCTTGATTTATTAATTGTGGATCGATTATAACTGGATTAGGTAATTCCTTTACTAATGGAGTGTATTGACTATTGGCATATTCTTGATTATTATTCAAAATTTTTAAATCTAATGACGGACTTAAAGGATTTTTTGTTTCTTTCCATTCGCAATAATCGGAAATAATACTTTCATGTGAGATTTCTTGCTTTATTCCAACTTGCTTCCAATTTAAAATGTGATTTTTTGTTTTTTCCTCTCTCATACTTCTTAATTTAACTGATTTTACAATTTTTAATTCTTCTTCTTCAGCTGCTTTTTCTTTTTCTTCAAAAATTTTTTTCGCATAATTGAGACCTCCTTGTTTTCTTTTTTTCCTTTTTTTAGCTTCAGCTTCGAGTTTCTGACGTTCCTTGATAATATCTTCACGAGGACCACATCCATCATAAAGTTCATCGAATTCTTCCAAATTTCGAAAGTCAACCGAAACATTCTTTCCTTGCTTAAGTCGTAATAGTACAGTATCACAGTCTTTCGAGAGCATAACATCTCTCACATCGCCATCTCTCACTGCCGCTTCTAGTCGAGCTGGAAATACAAGACTGCATCGCCGCTCTTCCACTGTATAAACAAATTTGAACCTCTCCTCTTCTTCCAAAGGTTCTTTAGATTGAAGTAAATTTCTTAGAGCTACTTGATGCTCATTTTCGCCTTCAAGTATAGGAAAAACGTACCTATAATCTTTAAGTACAACGTGTTTCTTCTTTTCTCCTATTTCTAGGCCGGCAGTATAATGATGAGGACCCAAGCCGGAGGATTTCGTTGTAATTTTACATTTTTTATTCTTTTTATTTTTACTGTGGAATCCAAGTACTACGGGAATATAATGATGCGTTGGGAGTCCATACGATTTACCAGTAATTCGGCAAAAGCGTTTTGCATCAGCAGGACTGATTGGCGGCAAGAGTGGAAAATAGTTTGGTTTGGGGAGGCCTCGGCTCCTCCCCGTTATTCTACAAAACGACATGATTCACTTTACGAACACCCGAACTTTTTTCAAAACTGCGTTATTTATTTAAAACATATTTGAACGTTCAAAGCTATTTTCTTTTAAAATCTTAAATTTTAACATTTGTCTAACTTGATCATGAGTCAGAGCTGCATCCATACTTTTCACAAACTTAGAGTTTTATAAAAGAGTACAGTTTTATTTAAGAACTGTGCACATTCACTTTTTGAATTTCGATCGAGTACGAACGACGTTCAGTAAATATTAAAAATATACGAAATTAGTTTAATAGAAACTTGGAAACTGTTTTGATTTGTTTGTTCAGTTCGCATGACATTTTTAAAAAAAACTCGAAGATTTACATTTTTGTTTGACTTTTTCGTTGTTTTTCGTTTGTTTTTATTTATTTATGTAATTTTTTTTTAAATATTATTCGTTGATTTTAATTGATCAGCTTGGCGCAGGGAATGGAACAAATGCAGCAATTATCCCGGCTCGTTTAGTCCTACCGGTCGCGCACATCGCTCTTCTGATGCCGATGATGTTTCTGCGGCCGCCGCTATACCGCTACTGCCCGAGAAGTTTGTATTGCGATACGCGACGACCAACGAGCGAGCGCCAGACTGCTGCTTGTAAGATGTACCTATAGTCGGCTAAGAACCGTTTGGTGTTCGTCGCGTCGCGCGTGCTGCGCCTCGCGCTCCTCGAGACCAGAAATAGCCACCCTTCTTACTTCTTCAATAGAGCTTTAGGGTATACGAGGGAGTGCGAGAGAGAGAGAGAGAGAGAGAGAGAGAGAGAGAGAGAGAGAGAGAAGGCGCAGCGAACTCTATAAGACTGCCATCATGTTGGTTTTCTCTGAATCACCGTGTCAAAGAATAAAGCGATCGACACCCCCTGCCCGAGCTATGTAAGCGTTTATGTCATATAGAAAAATCGACATAATGTAATACTGATGCGCGTAGGTTATTGCGTTATCTAACATATTTTATCTTCGCTTAAATAGCTATGCAAGTTTAATTGTAAATTGGCGCTTGAGTAATTTGTACTCTTGATACCTGGTAACTTATACATATATGTGTGTGTACTACCAAGCTGCTTGAAGTGTTATAACAAACAAATCCATAATATTTGAAAAGTTTCAGGCGTTTTAAAAGCCATTGCAAAATGCAAACAAAAGCTTAAATGAATCTTTGACCGTTGATAATAATAATAATAATAATAATATTAATTTACTATGCTATTAGAGTTTAGGAGGGCTATTGGCATTCGGTTTTCTAACAATTCAGGCTCAAACCCCACAAAATTGATTATCTGCCAAAATTCATTCTGAGCTCCGATTGTTTCGACTTACGGACTGTGAGACGGTCGCTGAATCACACTTACTATTTTACACATTTCCTGTGTATTAAATTGACTTATTACTATTCTTTCCTATTTTAAAGTATATCGCATTTGTCAGAAAATTTCATAATCGCCGGCGAACATTCTTTTCTTAGCATTTTCTTATTGTAATGACTAATAAATAGTCAGAGTTCAGTTAAGTCATGACGAGCCTACCGATTATTGTAAGTTTAGCTTGTCGCACACGTGTCTACCTTGAACAAATTTTCCTACACGCTTCAATGAATTACAGATATTTCTGTGTTAAATATATATAACGCATCTGTGAGCTTAATTTAGTTATGCAAAATGCATTCAAATGCACAGAAAAATCCCATAGCACGGATTTGCAGAAATTGCAATATTTTAAAATATTAGGCTGCAGAGTCAGAGCCATTCGTTGAACAGCGGGAATGCGATGGCGCTTGAATTGTAGCGCCCGTTAATTGTTTTCGAAGTGTTCGAACAATGGATCAGCGTGGCACTATCTCATCTGGCCCGAACGTTATTTCAGCCTGTGTGAAATTTTGTTGTGACATTCCGTATCTCGGTCATTCTTTTCATTTCATTCTTAGGCCGCTCTCCTTAGTCACTAGGGAGCTTTCATCAAGTATAAGCAAGGTGCGAGCTCAATATTCGCGAAGTTTATTTTCTTTCGATACACGTTTATATTTTCATTGTATTTTAAAAACATATATATATATATATATATATATATATATATATATGCGTAACAAAATTGCATTAATTCATACTATTATGGAAAATACGCGAATAAATCAACACTCGTAAAATAGTCATTTACTTAATCATCACCTATTAAATTGAATTTATTATGCCAAACCGTAGATGAGAAGAATCATATTTTTCAATAATTACTTATAAGTTACATATATTATCAAAGTGAAAATTACGCTTTGATAAATAATGTACAAAGACATTAATTAATTCATAAAAACAACGAAAAAGAGTTAATTATAATACTTCAAAAATCAGGAATTAATAGCTTGCTATTCTATTACGTAAACTGTTATGTTTATGATGCACAAAAAGTTTTATATTATAATTTAGAAAAAGAACTGCAACTGCCATTCTAAACTTCTCAAAGTAATAAATAAAATATTTTGTTGAAGCGCCAGTTTTAGCAGCCTTAAAAAACTATTATATCTGTATCAGAAGTAAAGACTGTTCATTAATCTTAAATATATTGCCAAACTTTATTATTTACACGAATATCAATCATTATATCATCATATAATAATAAATTATTCATTAATAATATAATTTCATTTTGAGGATTGATTAATTATTGTCTTAAACTATTAATAAAGGTTGGTCTGTAAATTTTAATAAAAATTGGCTTATTTACGAAATTACCCTGCAATATAAGGAAATCTAGTTGAAAAATATTTATTCGCACATTGATAATTTTTCATGTCCCTGAAATAATTGGAATCCTATATTTCGTTCTGTCCTTTTCCCCGCGTATTAACGCGACTCGTATAATAACAAAAAAGTTAAATATAAACTTGATAGCGTTTGACTTACCCCGGTGGTTAATAGCGAGGAACGAGTAGTCAGCCTCTCTAGGACGGACCCCGCACCACTGCGTATACTGCGACTTACTTCTGAAGAATATTCTATAAAATTTTTTTTAGAAATTTACCAATATCAAAGAATTTTAAGTAGTATTAAAAACAAACAACGACGACAATAACAATTAAAACTCACCTTTTCTAGAGGATCTTTCGGCCATTTTGCTATATTATTCTGTCTTCATTATTCTGTAAACAAGCCTTGAATAAATTTAAAAATAAATTAAATTTTTTTTATTTCCTTTAATCTAACGCGTTGTTTTCAATGCATTCGACATTTTTATGCTAGTATGTGTATATGTGGGAAAAGCTCGCATGAGAGCACGTGTGGTACGACAGTTTCCTCTCGATTCTAACTTTTAAATTAAACCGCATGTTTGAAACGTGCTGCCATCTAAGAACGCCCCGGCAAACCAGCAAGCTAATATCGTTTTATTTAACATCCGCTAGTAAATCGGATATCCAGCGGCGCGACGCGAGATGCTGAGCTTTTCGTTGAAAATTAGCGCGCGTTTGTAACGACTGTGAGAAACACATGACGAGAATTTCTACGATCATAAATGTAATTGAAAATTTGTTCTTTCTACGTCGAATCTATCGCTTAAAGTGAGACTTTTACGACGAAAAAAAATTTGTTTTTTGTTTTTTTTGGTATATATATATATATATATATATATATATATATATATATATATATATATATATAAACAGGAAAACCTGAAACGGGCGAAGGAGTCAATTCAAACAATTCATCCAGGTGTTATTCCATCGATTCGATTATTAACAATTATGCCGAATAGTTCTTCGTACGTTGCTTAAATTTTACTTTATCACTGATCAATTGCAAAAATTATAAATGTGAATTCGTTATTTCTTTTATAATGCTAACTTAATTATCAGACAAAGGATTTGGAAAAAGTACAAAATAAATATTTTCATCATATTCATATCTTTATATTGAATTCATTGAATTGATAACGTATTTATATTTATTTTCTCATATATATATATATATATATATATATATATATATATATATATATATATATATTATAAAATCAAATAATAAGTGTATAATAATTTGAATAGCATAAACTAAGGATTAAAAGAATATAAATGTAATCGTAAATGAGAAAATTATTTAACGAAAGAAAACGATATAAAGAAGAAAAGTCGACATGATTCTTTAGATGAATTTGGCGATGTCTATTTTAACCGTGGTTAGTGTTGGTCGTTTTAGAATTGGTTAAAGAATAGATCTCTTGCTGGCCGCATTTTTTTCTATTTTATCCTTAATTAGGTCACTTTCGATATTATAGTCTTATAATTTTTTAAGAAAAAAAAACAATTGTAATTTAATAAATAGCTGTTATCAATAACAAAAACAATTTTACTTATTTAGAATTAATGCGTAATTGGTTAATTTATTAATATGGACAAAGTTTAACAACAAATGAAAGAATAATATAGTATTTGCTTTTAATCAACGTTCAGATAAAATATTATCATTGACCTTGGAATTGTCACACAGAAGCTTTTATATACATTCATAAGAGGATTTCATTCATGAATAAAACACAAAATTCGCATGAGTTTCCTTGCTTTGTCAAATAAAAAAAATTTTTTTTTAACAAATTTTGCTACGCCGCAGAAACGCGTGTAAATACGTTCAATCCATTGCATACATTATCCCTTTGGTATTATTCCAAAACAAACTGTACCTGCCCGTTACAAAAACATTATATTTCTAATATTAACGTCACGTTTTATTTTAAACGCGTACCTCTCAAATGTAAATGAGAAAAACGTGAGCAGAGCCAATTATATTTATTACAACTAATGTAACAGTAATGCGCCGATTAGCATCGGATGAGAATTTCCTGTATTTACGCGCGTTAAAAGCGGGATTTAGAACGGATCTTTCAATGAAAAATAACGTAAGGTGGTTTTGGAACGAACGCGGAAAAATGCAACCTTCACGCGCGCCCGCTCGTCGGCTCTCCGTCCGCGGGAAGCCGGGAAGGGAGGGGGAGGCAAACGTGCGCGGCTCCCTCTTTCCCTCGCCCCCCCCCCTCCGACCCCGCTCCATCCCTCCCAGAAAACTGTGCCAGCAAAATAGAGCATCTATTTCACGCGGCGCACCTTGAAAAATCGACGCGCGGGAACTTGAATTTCGGCGAGAATCGCGGCGACGGCGACTGCGGCGGCCGCGACGGCGCCTCGCTCTGTGCACCGCATCTCAATTGAGCAATGAGCTTTCCCTTATATAGGCGCGTCGGGCTTCTTGCGCTCGATACGTCGATGCTCGAAGGATAATAATTAAATGAACGAAAATAAATAAATGAATAAATCGAACGGAAGGCGATGAGAAGGATCGCATCGCGATCGAAGAATCGCGCATTTTATATTTACGCTCTCGGTCCCACCGTCCGAGAACTGAATAATGATCGATCGGCCCCCCGGCGATTTTCCGCCGAGAAATCCTAATTTAGCCGGGGCTGCAATTCTATCGAAAAGAGCCCTCTATTTTTAAACGTAACATCGGGCCGATAAAGCACAAGCGAACGCCAGCGCGTATAAGTCATGCTTGATTTGCGGCCTATGTGTGCGTGTGCGTGGCGTGTGCGTGTGCGTGTGCGTGTGCGTGTGCGTGTGTATGTGTAGGCGTAGGTGTGTGTGTATGTGACTCTATGTATATTTGCCAATGTGCCTGTACACGAACGTACGTGTGTTTGCGCGTTTATAATGTGCCTGTTTTGCTCGCAACATGAGAGCGCATAGTTCGTTTGTCTCTCGTCCACGTCGAGCCGGAAATATTGGCTCTACTATCTCGTTACTCCTCCTTCAACTTTTAGTATTATTTTTTTTTTTCTAAACCGATAAATACACTGTTTCACTTGTATGATACGGTAGGATCACACCCCGTGCCGATGATAATACGTATGACAACACCCGCGGTTCCGGACCCATTCATGGGCTCTTGCGTACCGGCTCTCTCTCTCTCTCTCTCTCTCTCTCTCTCTCTCTCTCTTTCGCTCTCCCACTCACTCACTCACTCACTCACTACTCACTCACTACTCACTCACTCTTTATCTCTCTTTCTCTGTTTCCCGGAAGCGAGGTCTACCGTCGTATGTATGTTTGTGTGTGTATATATATATAAAGCTTCGGCGCGGGCTAAACGAAAACTGAATGGCAAAATTACCTTTTCTGAGCCCGGGGAGCTGCGATTATTGTACGCCGATCAATATAGGCGGGAATCCCGAACGACCGGTCCGATATATCGATGTAACGTGGCGCGGGGTCCTCCGACAATTTTCAAACGTAATCTATATATGTATATACTATATATATATATATATATATATATATATATATATATATATATATAATAACCGAATAATAAAATCGAGGCGGTAAGAAGCCAGCCGACGGCTATCTCGAGACTGCTACAGCAATGCCAGAGGCGCGACATAAGGCGTCGTCGTTTCTCGGGGCGCCCTCGCCGCTGGCCCCATCTCCCCGTCTCTCTCTCGGTCGAGACTAAAAGCTTGCTCAAGCTTTCGCCAGTTCCCCTCCCCCTCCTCTATCCTCTCTCTCTCTCTCTCTCTCTCTCTCTCTCTCTCGCTTTCTCTCCCTCTTTCTCTCTCTCTCTTCCTCTCTCTCTCCCCTCTCTCTCTCTCGCTCTTCTCTCCTTCGCTTCGGCCGATCACCGATCTCAAAACCAATACGTGAACGCTTTATTATACTTGCTTCCCGCGCAAGCTCGGCTCCGTTGATGTACAACGAAAGCGAGATCTAATAGAGCCGCGCGTTATTATACAAAGCGTACACGTGTGCGCGAGCTTGCGAGTTTTATTCGTATCGTTCGTAATATACCCAACATCCATATATACAATTGTGAGATTGCGATCGGGTAAACCGAGAGATCTGAAAATTCGTCGGGGCTCTTGGCCGATTCGTCGATCCTGCATTGCGAGGGGGCCAATTGGTATTGTGGCTGACGACGAAGACGACGGCGACGACGATGGTGATGCGCGGGCAGCTGGATCTAATAATACGTCGATGGCCTCGTGTATCTTTCCAGGCATCGGGTACGATTCTTGAGTAAGTAATGTTTCCGAGGATCGTTGGCTGATGCACTGTACGTCGACCTGTACTACTTGAAAATATACGTTTTATACGACATAAATTAAGCGTTACTATATTGTCCGTGATGTATTATATATGGAGCGCATGGCTTTAACGAGCGAATTTTAATTATATTGTCTACAGTCATAAAGTTCGCGACGAGATTTAAGACATCGCTTTTTCAATAAATTTTATAGACACACACACACACACACACACACACACGCGCGCGCGCGCGCGCGTACATATGTATGTGTATGTATATATATATATATATATATATATATATATATATATATATATAGAAGGCGATGATTAAGTGTAAGACAAATTGAGTGCTATGTAATGTAATGTTAATCCAGTTCCGCACGTGTTTGAGTAATTATTTCGAGATGCGCGAGGTAATTTGAGATTTCAATGTATTTTTTAGGTATCCGATTTGAAAATCCAGAATTGTCGGGTTCAATTGTGGCCCAGTTTCGAAACACGACCCATTTGTCTTTTAATAATGGAAATTTTTTGGAAAAAAAAATTACTGTGCAATCCAATTGTTTCGATAAATAATTATGTTCTAAAGATTTTTTGCTTCTTACATATTTTTCGCAAAATCCTCAGATAGTAAGAAGAAATGACAGGGCAGTGAGATCATGCGTTTATTTCGTATTTCGCTTTCTAATGCGTACTTCAAAGCTTATTTCTGTTGTACCAATTAAAATAATAAAAATTCGTCGTGCACAAAGAAAATTGCTCGTTAGAAAACGATAAATAATTCTGTATACTGTTTCCTTTTAATTATTCTATGCACTTTTTGCTCCTATTTTAATTTTCCCAAGTTTAAATTTACTATTTGAAACATTTTATACTATAATATTATGAAAAGCACTCGATTGATCGATCGTAGGTGGGTTTTTGAAATATATATATAGACGCAACAATCTTTAAAATGCAAAAATGTATCGAATTAATTGAATTACATTATAAACTTTATTTTACTTTTCTGGTAAACTCGGAAAAATAATAATTTGTCTCTTAAATGAATCTTATCCCAAAACTGGTCCATTTGGCCTAATAACCTCGAAAAATCAATTCACGACATCGAAAAACATAAGATAAAACCAAGTGCAGATATCGCGAAAGCTGCGTTACTATTTTTTCTTGAGATTTTACGAAAAATATGTAAGAGACAAAAAATTACTAGAATATAATGATTTATCAAACTCAATTGGATTGCATAGTTAAATGTTTTATGTATTGCGGAAAATTTATAATTTTGATCTAGAACAGGATCATTCGTCAAAACGCGGTCATAATAAGATCTGGTTGTCTCAAAATTTCAAATCAGAGGCCGAAAAACCATATCAAGCTACCTCGTGGACCTGAATAAAATGGTTAGTGCCACCCCTTCTGTATAATAGTATCGAGTTTGATAAAATTAAATCTACGTTCTATTGCCTTCATTAAAAATTCTTCTGAACTGCGCTACTCGACAGAAAAATATGTATCGGAATTCAATTTTCATTGTGGCCAACCATGATGAGCTCATTGTACATTAATTAATTTCTGTCTTTATAAATTTTAATAAATACGTAAACATTTTGACCGAGATATACAAACTAGGTGTTTCAAATATTTAATAGCATTAGAAACGTGTAAATAAAATCAAGTATAATTATCTATACTTAAAATTTAAATTTACATTTGATTACAAGCCAAAATTATATAAAAGAAATCTTCTTCATTAGCGGATTTCGTTCCAATATTGAATTAGGAAATATTCAAATTTTAAATATAGTAGAAATATCAACATCAATGAAATAGATAATGCAGAAATTTCATAAGTGTACTTTAATTGCATATCTGTTGCTTCTTGCTAAGAAATTAAGTGTTTTCTTTTTTATTAAATTATGAAAAACACAAAATATTCGCAAAAAATCGATCTATGTTTATTACTGTAATATGTCTATAATTGTACATTTTACTCCAAATGACAGCTGACAAAAATCTTCGCATTTTTCATAATCATATTAATACACCTAAATTATCCGCGCCGATCTCTCAACGTAAGTCCAGCATCTTAAATTAATACAGATGGATTTACGAAACTCGGTAATACTAATTAGGAAGAGAGGCCTATTACGATGACCTGATTCGGGTAGATAAAGGCGAAGATTTCGATTCGCGATTCGCGTTGGCCTCGATCACGGGCCACGATTTCGGCCGATTACAAACACTTCTATGAAACATAAATATGCGCTCGGCTTTCAATCGTATCGTAGATCGTCTTCATTGATTAGCAATATTAATGGGAGCTTAAATAAAACCACGTTAAATTGTACACAGACACACGCGCGCGCGCGCGCATATTATATATACATATATATATATATATATATATATATATATATATATATATATATATATGTATATATGTTACATATAAACTATCGAGAAACTAATATGTTAAGAGCCGCCATTGTTATCGGTAATAAAAGCGTGTGATTATTCCTGTCGACGTAAATTTGAGCTTCTACTACATATATCATTCTGAGATCCGACGGAGTGACTTTAATAACAGTTTTTAAAGCCAAGTGTCTACTAAATTTTTCGAAAGTGAAATCAGGACCGAATTTGGACAAGAGGTTTTTGGGCCTTTAGTCCAAGGGCTGCCACACATATCTCTTCTAAAAATTATATATAATTGCTTTAATTACAGTTCAATTATATTATAATTTAAAAGCTCAAATAATTGTCACGGTCTTCGTACAAATATACATAGAATTATATAGCTCTATTTACTTTTCGTGAAAGTATACTGTATATACTAACGTTTTAATAAATAATTCAGTAGTAAAAGTAAATAATTCGGCGTACATTTATTCACAGTTGTTGACTTTACCTAGTTAAATACACAATTGTAATAAAAAATTTGTACAAAAATTGCATACCTTCAAAAAGATAAACAAATTTAGCACTACTTACAAGCACAACAAAGAAAATAAGATTAATAAGGGTTAAAACGCATAGCTTCTCATCACCTTTTTTAACAAATAGATTTTAAAATTCTAACTATCGCTATCCTCAAACAAATATAAATATCGGGCAGATCAGAATAAACAAAATATAATAAAAGCTTTTTAATGTAACAAATAGAATAAATCATATAACAATTAAACTTAATAAAGAATATTTAACATTTTAACGTATAAATCGTTAAAAGGCAGATTTATAGATCACTTTTGAAAGAAACAATAAATAATATTAGTGACCAGATTTTGGCTGAAAACAAGATGTGAAACAGGTCAATGATGTATGTCGGAAAAAAAGATTATTTGTTACAATTCACTCTTGTATTTACTAAATCTTTTGTTGTTTTCAACATTTATCACTATGAAGTATCTCATTTATATTATTTTCATCCCAATAATATTCTGAAAATTTATGATTATTTTATTCATTTAATAAATATAAAATTGAAAAAACCTTTTGTAAAAATATGTCTACTCTAGGGATTAAAAATTTTTTTCATAAACTCATAAGTAAATATTTAATTATGGCGGTCTAAATGTAACGATATAATAAAAATATTCCTACAACTTAAACAGATCTCAATTATTTTAAATAAATATCTATGTAAAGTAAATAATTTGCTATTATTAGATTATTACTTTATGCTTACTTTGTAATGTATACACTGAAAATATGTGAGTAGGATTTATCAATCTAAGCTCAATTTCT
Organism: Sycobia sp. Sy_11; assembly: GCA_018907035.1. NCBI lineage: Eukaryota > Metazoa > Arthropoda > Insecta > Hymenoptera > Epichrysomallidae > Sycobia > Sycobia sp. Sy_11. The sequence continues at coordinate 5,628,359 of JACCIC010000005.1, forward strand.
TATTTTTTGTTATGGCAAGGTTTCGACCTTTGTTGAAAGTCTTTACCAATGCAGTAACAATAACTCTCTATGTTTATTCTAAATGTTAAACTTTGATGTTCAAAATTGAAAATTTGTAAATTTAATGGAACATCTATGAAATTTTAGGGTAAAAATCGCTCATCAAAATTTTTAACCAAAATCGCGCAAAATTTTTCTTCTAGAACTTATATTTTGTAACAAAAATGTCATGAGAAAAAGGTTCTACCAGATGATATAATGTAAATCTCGCAAAAATCATATTTATTCTCAACCACTGATCTTGAAAACTATAAGCTATAGAGCGCAAATACATAGAACATTGAATATGTATTTCAGTATCATTTGTAACTTTTTATTTTAAAAATTTTTTTAATTATTCAAAGCCATTCAATAGACCATGATTTATATAAGATTTTTAATGATATTCGTAATCAGTACGCAATAGTAACTGTAAAAAATCTCAACAAAATTGGAAGCAAGATCTTCTTGAAACAAATAAATTATAAGTTCCAGAGATATATTTATATAGTAAATAACATTTCAATCATATATTGATAAAATTTTCCGCTGTTATAATCATTTTTTACGTTGCGAAACTAATACTTTACTAAGAGTAATTAGCCTTCTTAATGGCCCTCTTTGCAAATAACCATTTTTGTCCTATAACCTCATCATAAAAAATACGAAAATAGTATTTATCCAAGTTCGCATATTGTTCTTTTTCTTTTAACAATTTTTTACTTGCAATACATTTAAGTAATACTAAAAAATAACATACCCACACAGAAACAATTTTTAAATTTGTTCTCATTGTTTTCCAATTGTTATTATTGTTTTGATAAGAGCTGTCTACCAACGTCAAAACATTAACACATTAAAAAAAAATTTAACTGAGATAGATCCATCATAGTCGTCTTTTCAGTGTTTTCTTATTCAACTAAATCGTTTCGTTATCAGATGATATAGCTGAAAATGTATTTAAATTTACTACATTTTTATCTTTGAGTGTATCATTAGTACCTTCTTGATAGTAAACAATGCTATAACACTTACTATTATCTTGTAAATAAATAGACAGAGATCAAATGAAGAAATTGACTACTTACGTTTTATTTTATTTATTAATTTTTTTAGATAAACCTTATTGTTTAGCGATAATATAAATTTGCAATCAAGTAGTGATAAAATATACAAATTATATTACTATTTGAGGTATATTATTATAAATATTTTATTATGATGAAATCTTCTTTTGGTATGTAAATTATAAAATAAATTATTATTAAATTTTTATAGAATTGTTAAAATAAACTATTATTTGAGTTATTAAAATACATTTCTGTTTCTAAATATTTTATATTACAGGCTTATTTTAATTAATACTATACTATAAAAAAGTCGTAAAGCTTACTATGTAAAACAATTTAAAAATAAGTAAAAAATTGTAAATACAAACAACATTTAAACTCGTAATTTGTATTTCATAACGGCAGCGCCAGTCAGAAACTAGAACATAAATTATGAGCATTCCTATTATTGAAAAATAATAAAAGTAAATGGTTAAAATTACAGACATCCATTTGTATGCAAATAAAAAGGATCCTACTCTAATAATATTATATTTAGTTTTCTCTTAATTATGTCATTCACCGTTCTTGATGTTTGTTTCAATCTGAATAATAGTTATGTTAATTGTTATCTATAGAGAATCGTATATAATTTTGCATTGTAATAGTATTTTATATTTTTCAAGAAATAATACTGTACCGTCTTGGACATAGAAAATACATATAAATAAGAAAACAAAGGATATCTTTTTTAATAAATTTCGACTTCATTAATCAAATACAAAAGTTTTATTTTATAAAAATCAATAAAACATAAGAAAAATAAAATAATAATCATGATTCATTGGTTATTATTTTGATTAGTTAAGTATATTTAATGAACTGCAATTATATATATATATATATATATATATATATATATATATATATATATATATATATATAGTGTATATATACATATAGATATATGATTGGTATAAAATATAGTAATAAAATACAAAGTGATTGTTAAAACTTTAGAAGATGCAATAAATATTTAAAACAGACTTTATGTACAAAAATACGAATTTAACTTACTAGACCTGCGTAACACCACATGAAAATTGACTAGTTGCTTATTTCCTAATTTTTATGACTATAATTTTATGAATATTCAAGTAACAAAATTGACATTTATAGAACTTCACTTAATATTATAATTCATATCGATCCATAATGAGTCATGATGAACATATTAGTAAGGATTAAAAACTTTATAGTACATTATTTCTAAAGTCTCATGTTTAGTTCAACTTTTGTACTTTCGTTAGTTCTTCATAATAATTGAAGGCCACTATATTCCTCTAATTGGAAGCGCTAAACTGTCAACGTTTTACTTTTCATACACATTATCTACTTTATTACCAAATGCTTTAGATTTTCTATTTATCATATGGTCTTTATATAAAAAAGTTAAGTCTTTAAAAATATTTATCAGTAAGATTCATTTAAAATTCAGTCAGGCACATCAAATGAATATATATATATATATATATATATATATATATATATATATATATATATACATTTATTGTTTTTAAGTTAAATTAAAAAGAATTCAATTAAATGCTTTATTCATTTAGTGTGGGTGACCGTTAATTAAAATAGATTTTTCTTAACATCTAATATACACTTACTATTCTACTGCGTCACTGGCTCCTCGATAATTTATTTAAAACCTAAATTTAATTCTTATTTATTATTATTATTATTTTTTTTAATATATAAGCCCGATTAAGATTGGCAGGTATGCAATGCAATTTGCTGATTTTTAAGCAATCGTCACAAAGAATCGCCGAATAATAACGTCTCGAGATTCGACACCTGCCGTGGAACCCTAATCGAGGTTGCCTCCGTAAGCCTTAATCTAGTCGTGTTTTGAGACTCTAACGGCGTGCTAATCTGCACTTGCTCCAACAATTTCAACATTCTTTCGCGAGATAATGAATTTCCATTTGATGGATGCTGAATAGAAATTATATCGTTATCGGCAGTTTCAATAGATTTATTTTCATTCGATTTGGCACTAACTAACATCTGGGTTTGAGTCCCTTCATTTACCGTGACTAATTTATCGCTTGTCTGAATAGCTTTTTCATTTTTACTAAATTTTTTTATTTTTAAAAAAGGACAACAATTTTTGCATCCCCCTACACTTTCATTTGAATTATTCTTATTCAACGCGGATTGTTCGTCCGATGTAGAACAACTGTTTCCCTTTCTATCTGCCTTTTTCACCGGCGTCTTATTACTCTTTTCGTTTTGAGCCTAAAACACAAAATTAAACAGGACATGTGTAGATAATTCAATATAATAATCTATTTATATGATACGATTTATATAAATGCGCATCGAAATTACTGAGCTAAATTAAAAATTTTAATAATTGAATATAAATTTACTTCTGAAATAATAAATAATAGTAGAAAAATATTTGAATTATTGCAAAAGTGTTTAAATTATTAGTGAAAGTACTTTTCTTTGAAAAATCTTCTTATTGAAATAAATATATAAACAAATAAATAAACAAATTTTCATATTACTTTCATAAATATACTTATTTCCAACCATCTGAATTGAACGTTATCAATCTATTTAAGACGTGAAAAAATATCAAAGCTATTTTGCTATTCGGTAAAAGATGTATAGCAGAAGAAATTCCGGGGTAAAAGCGATCATTGAAATACGATAATGTATTATTTCAAATTTATCATTCACCATTAATTGTATCGTCATAACGTCAATGCTCTTTTGTAGTTCGTTGAGTTTCGACAAAAGCTGATCGTTCGCCGCGCAAAGAGCCGTAGAGTTCGCTTTCTCTTTGCTAAGGCTGTCCTGCAAACCCTGATAATCCGAATTCTGCTCTGAAATTTTTCGCTTAAGCTCGATATTTTCCTGCTCGACTTTGCCGAAGCCCGAGCTCAAGACAATCAGTTCGCTATTATGCTGCTGTAGAATTCCAATTTCGTTCGTCAAATCGATGATCCTCTGGTCCTTCTCTTTCGCGTCGACCTGCGTAACTTGAATTTTCGATATGCTCGCGTCGAGCTGTACAACCTGCTTCCTTTCCACTTCAAGGGCCGTGCTCACTTCTTTGTTATTTCTACGGGGAAAACGTCGCTTTTTTACAGTAGCCACATCTTAGATTCAAATGATGTGCGAAAATATAATGTATGTTTATACTTGTAAGATTCTTCGAGGTGACTCTTCAGTTGACAGATTTGCTGGTTTAAAATTTCATTAGCCGCCTGTGAATTGGCGAGTTTTTCGTTTTGACGTTTCATTTCCCTCCAAACGCGAATGTACTCGATGTTCTCTGCGACTTTTTCCCGACGATTTCCAGATGTAAAAGTGGCCAGCTCCGCTTCCAATTCTGAAATACGAGACGCCATCTCCTTTTTCTCGGCTTCCAGTTCCTAGCAAATTAAAGTACTTCGATATAAATATAATTATTGATCTTCTTTCATACATTTATTTACTATGGTCGCGTTTTAGTGTCGTTCGTATACTTCTATAGAGAAATAGAAATTTTTAAACATTTTAATTGCTATATAATTATATATTAGAAACAATCGTTACGAATTTCAATCTCAGGATTTTAAACTGATGTTATATAATAATATAGGGGTTTACATTACGTATGTATATAACTACACTATAGTCCTAGTAACAAAAATAAGATAATACCTGGATTTTGAGCGAATAGTTTTGAGCATCATTTTCGTCTGCTACAGGGCGTGTGCTGATGCACTGACAAGGCAGAGCTTTTACTCGGCTGCTTTCACTTCGGCAGGTACTAAAATAAATCGGTGCTTAGCGCTTCACATATTGTTGAAGCCAATTCTTACCGTTTTAAAGCTCACAAATATGCTTCGACAGAAAGAATCAGGTCGAATTTTCATCATACGTATTTCATTAATATTATTGCGTCAATATAAATTTTCATTAAAATCGTCTATATGATAAAAATAATTTAGAACTCTGTATATACATAAATATATAAATAAACGTTCGATTACAATCAATTTACGAATCAACTATTAATTGTTATATACTATATGTATCAGTATATGGTAAAATATAGCTTTCCAACATTAAATATATATAAGCTATATGAATAATCAAGACTAAACCACATTGAAAGTCGTTTATCATGAAAGCATGGTTGATAATTCTTCGAGTAATTATTTCAGTTAGAGTAGCTGTCGGTATGAATTTCTGTAGAATTTATCGATGACAAGACTATAAAAATTTTAAAACGATCGTTAAATATATACTCACAGACGATCTGCCAAAAGTATGAATATAAGAATATATTCAAATTTCTATAGTCAAATAAACATTTATGCTAAACTATAAATGCTGAACCAAAATTCGATATGATAATGAAACCCTTCAACGGTAACCTTCAATTTTCGCTTCAAATCAATTTCCAAGTCACTAGACAATTAATGTGTTTTTAAAATAAAAACGAAAATTTTATACTCAAATCTGTAGTTAAAAATTGAAATAAATTTTAAAATCTTATGGAAAAGAACTGAAAACTTGTCAAGTTTTGTACATGCAAATGCTCGAGAAAATCCATTTATTACAATTCGTCTATAATAAGGCAGATTAAATAATATTGTTTCGATATCTAGGATTCAAAATCCACAGGCAGAATCCAGCGAAATTTCTATAATTCGACCACAACGTTGTTCCGTCAGAAATCATTTGGATTCGTGCATGAATTTCGCTATAAAAAATCAAGAGCGCAAGATTTTCAGCTCATCGGGGAAAAATAATGTGAAAATTCAGTAATCTGGATTTATTGACGATTAGATAATCATGCGAATAAAATCCAAACGATTCACGATGAAATCGCGTTATTTTTTTTTTATGGCTGAGAATGATTTAAAAAATCCTTCCAATTTTCTAATAAAATTTTCGTTTTATTTAAAAAATTTACTCTGGCCAAATGTAGCTGAATAATAAATTGAGAGAAATCAACCCCAGATTGATATCGATATTATTTAAATGAATATTATTGACATACGTTGGTCCGGAAGTTGAACCGAGAGTTGGTTTTCGGCCACGTGACGGTGATCTCCCATAAATCTTGTTATTCACCAGTTGACTTCGTAAGATGCAAACTTTGTCCCTTAGCTGATTTTAGAGAAAAATAAAAAAAAAAAAAAGCTTTTGTAAATGGCTTAAAATTAAATAAAGCACCCGTATGAGAAAAATAATGTCTATATATGTACCTTGGAGTTCTCCGCTTCTAGTATTGAAAGTTTATCACGGTCATTGGTGACATCGATGGCGGCAATGTAAGCGTGTGGATTAGCCCCGAATCTCATCAACTTTGTGGCGAGCCTCTTGATCTTGTCTTCCTGCACGTGGGACAACTTCTTTAGGGAGCTTACCTCCTCGAGCAATCGTAAATACCTGTCTTCAAGCTCATAGCGGTCAAGCTTGCACACGATGTGGCGCTCCCTAGGGTCTTTCATGTTTTTTTTCGTTTTTTTAAGAGGCTCGCATAGCTTTGTTTTTTTTTTTTATGTTTAATCGGTACTTTTCGACCTCTTAATAATTTTGCGCATGCCGACTTTATGTACGTATACAGTCTTTCGATTGGACTTGCCGTGAGAGTAATGTAGCATGAAGATACAGGAAATGATAGATGTAATCAATGTTTTACTATGCAGTATTATAATATATATATAAAAAATCTATAGAGAGTCGCGACATGTCTGTACGATCAACAGCGCAATAAAGTAGTATAATTTGCAAACCTAGACTACAACGACAGGTGTCGATGAAGGATGAGCCCTCCCTGTCCGTAAAGTCTCCCATGGTTCTTCAATCGTTTGATTTTCTCAACAAAGTCTAAAAAAATTGTAAAAGTGATTGTGCAATCATTTTTATATATTAATATTAAACTATAATTAATATTATTATTAACAGCAAACTGATATATCTTACGTGGTCAAATTAAAGTTTATATATTTTTTGGAAATATTTTAAATATATGCGTTCAAATACAAAATTGTTAGAATTTTACATTTTTATTTTAGAAAACGTGTTTTATTAGAAATTAACTTTTACTATTATGGATTCGTACTGACTAATTAAGCAAAATTTATTAATTAAAGTAGCTATAGAATTAATTGTCTTGTCCTTTCTTGATTTAATAAATTTGGATTTTTTAAAGAATTTTATTCGATCCGTGAAATAAAACCAAATTGATTTTCGTTTATTACAACATTTCGTTTGGCTATAACGACATTGTATAAAGATTTGACGATGAATGGCTGATATTTGCGTAATATCGATAAAAAACATAAAATTTATAATAAAAAGTAAAAAATCTGGACGCATATGCATGAAGAAGAATTCAAGTGAAATCCTTGCATATACACATTATTGTGTCCCGCCTTTAATGCCCATCGTGACCAATGTGAACTTTTATTAACTCAAAAAATCTTTAAGATACACAAACAAATTATATTAAATTGCCTATAGAAGTTTAATAACTAAACTTTAGGAAATATCTGTAATTGATGTCGTTAATATTGTTTTAACTTTGCGATAAAACGAAATTGAAAAAAAAGAAAGGCAATTGTCGAGCGTGCTTAGATTGTCTCAATTTCATATAAACTGATAAAAATTTCATAAAAATATTTTCATTCTAATATACTTTTAGAAAGCATTCTGCGGCATTAAAACAGTTTTGAAATCGAAATTATTGTAAATGGACGAGGTGATCGTTATAGCCGCGAGACTCCTGTGTGATTCGCGTATATTTCTATTCGGATCCTTTCTAAAAATAATCATCATTAAATTAATTTAAATCACCCGAAGACATATGAAATCATTTAAATCATTTTAGAATAATTGTAGGATTAATAATAATTTTTTATATCAGTTGCAATTATGTTAAATCACATAATTCTACAGTCACAATTGAGATTATTAATTCTTTTGAAATCATTCAACATAATTATTTGGAAATATTAAAATTAATTTAAAACTTTAAGGAATAATATTTTCAAAAGCACTTAGAATCAATTTAAAGTCATATATCGCAAGAAATTTTGAAATAATTTAGTGAACCTTACTCTTTAGATGCGATCGTACCCCTCTTCGTATTATTACGTGATAGCAATGAAATTTCACACCAAAAATCAACTTATTTTAGAACATTTCATTTGTGTCAAAAACCGTATTAGTGTAAATTAATGAACGAAACTTGCTGATTTTATGAATATCGATCAAACCATACATTTTGTGATATAATAATGAAATAACAATAATTTATTGTATGATTAATTGAAAATTTAAATTGGGTTTACAAATTTGATTATTTTGAAAAATATTGCATAACACGTTGATATATAATTGAATTAACAAATTGAAAATATTAGTTAGAAAAGTCCATAAATAAGAATTAAACAGAATAACATATCCCTTCAAATAAATGAAATTTTTTAATATAGCATTTCCCTTGCAAACATAATATGTAAAACCAGAAATACTGGTACTGATGCTACCTAATATATCCTGATATATCCTATCAAAAGCGCGCGAGCTTTCTTTTTATTTGACACTGCAACGACGGAAAAATTGTACACCGGAGCCCACGGAGCATTCTATTCCTATGTATGCATATATACGTCTATACGAGGACTGGAGCAGTGGATGTGGAGCTGATGGTCGCCGGTGGAAAGTGGGGAAGGGGGCAGGGGGCAGCGCGCTCTCACACACCTACACGCAAACCAGTGCATAGCTGCATTACTTACTCGACCGTCGACGACCGTGCCGTCGACACATCACCGCGGTACCGAATGTAAGATGGCGACGGACGGGGATTTCGTGATTCCTGATCAGGAAAAAGTGCAGATAGTTTCGGATTTTATACTCCATTCGCCACCCGGTGAGTTCAATGAGGTTTTCAACGATGTGCGAGTCTTACTCAACAACGATAACCTCCTTAAGGAAGGGGCCTCGGGAGCCTTTGCACAGTACAACAAAGATCAACTCATGAGTGTCAAGGTAGAAAACCAATCGCTCATTCAGATCAACAACCCAAATGACCTAGCTTTGCTTTTCCCTTTAATTTTTCTAAATTTCATTCTCTATCTATTATCTCTATTTTTAACAAAAATATGTACATGTGTATATATACATATATATATATATATATATATATATATATATATATATATATATATATACACACATGTACACTTCTTTTTGCTTTTGTAAATTTACGATCGCTGATATCGCTTCACGACTCCACGAATAGTCGATGACTAAGGCAGTGAACTACTTTAAAATTAGTCATTATTAACCCATTATCTTGAATATTTACAAGAAACTTTTTGGATTCTTTTATAATAGATTGAAGGTAGTGAATATCCTGTTCTGATAACGGAATATAACGACTTAGGAAATCAAAGGTTTTATGATCCTCGCAGTAAGCAAAGTTTTAAATATGATCATCTTAGAAAGGAAGCACAAGATTATGAACCTTATGAACTAGATGCAACAGTAGAACCCTGGCGGTCAGCTTTACAAGAAGAAATGTTTTCTTATACTCAGAGTCATTATAGACACGGAGCTTGCTCTGTATTTGGAAAAAGTCAAGGAGGTAAGGATCAAAGTCATGTTAAAAATATTCATTATTTTAAATATTAATATAATACTTATTCATTTTAATCGGTCTACTTTTTACAGAAAACATTACTCTAACAGCCTGTATAGAAGATCACCAATTCCAGCCAAAAAACTTCTGGAATGGACGTTGGCGTTCTGTATGGGCAGTTAGTTTTAGCACGAGTTCAGGCACTGCTGAGCTAAAAGGAAGTCTAAAAGTTCAAGTTCATTATTATGAAGATGGCAATGTTCAATTAGTTAGTAGCAAAGAAATTAAGGAAAGCTTATCAATATCATCAGAGAAGCAAACAGCTAAGGAATTAATAAGACTTGTGCAAGAATCTGAAAATGATTATCAAACTGCAATTTCTGAGAACTATCAAACAATGTCTGACACAACGTTCAAGGCATTGCGCAGACAATTACCTGTCATGCGAACAAAAATCGACTGGAATAAAATGGTTTCATACAGTATTGGCAAGGAACTGAAGAGTCAATAAAACTAGATTTTTTATAGATTATTAAGAGAATTAATTATAAAAGCACATTTTGGCTGCACGAAAGTCTGGAGGTGTTATTGCATGGGGGCAAATGTAAGATTACTTGATGTAATAAATATTTGATCCAAGCTCACTCGTGCACTATGCCTCAAATCTGGTCGTCCTAACGATTTTCCAAAATCAAACTGCATAGGATAACTACTTTGTCAAATAATAGCCAATTTAATTGTATATTTTATAGAAGAAAATATTCTCATGTCAGGAAGAGTCTTATACAAGTTTTCAAGTGCACATTCAGGCAAATAAAGAACTGAATTTTACGTGTTACTCAAAAATATTGTGTACATATGCATTAAATATTTGATCCAGGGAAATATCAACGATTATTCAGTTTATTATCTTTTTGTAACTATTGTAAACAATTTTCTAAAAATAGCTTTTTTTAATGAAATTATCTGAACTTTATATCACTCAATTTCTATACAAGGTTATTATTTTTGTTAGAACATTTATAATAATTATAAGTTTTATGCCAGGTAGAAAAGTGGCACACAGTCTCTTTTGGTGCTATTGCTTACCATAGCATTGCACAGCCAGACACACAAGTGGCAAAAAGAAAGAATCTAAAATACATAAAGGATTGTACATTGTAGAAGATAGCCTATAACCTGCTGGAGCCTTAATCTGTTCACATTTTGTGTTAAGAGGATATTGTGTACATATGTTAATGGGATGAATGAATGGATACGCAATAGCGTTTGACTTGGAATATAGAATTCAATATGCGTTACATGATATTTAAACAAAGTCGTTAAACGACATCCAACTTCAGAAGCGCTCAACTTGTTGACGTTATTACTCCAGAGTATTTCAAAATAAGACACAATAGTTGATTCATTAATGACTTGGTATTATTTGTTTAAAGTATGATAAAACTACAAAAATTAAATGTTGCTAATCTCATCAAATACAACACACAATAGTTGCCTACTATAAATGAAATTTTAGGATTGCATCTACAATCAAGTATACCTTGAATTAAGTAACAATTATTTCGTGTAAAAATTACATAAAATATGTTTATTGTTTAAATTATGTACTATTAAATGTTATTAATGAGCGAATAAAGTGATTAACACTTTACTGTACAACTGTACTTATACTGGATAAGATGTTTTTTTAAACTTATTATTTTTACAAATTTATTTCAAATAATGTATCTTTACAGTGCTGTAAGACTTATGTAATTATCAAAATGTTAAGACAGGGTGATTGGAATGTATAATAATTAACAGGTGACAATATTATTTCTGGAAATGTTTTCAATAATAAAGTTCTATCAAATATATAAACTATTACACATATTCTATAATAATTCTATTTAAATTTATTAAGTTGCTAATTAATAAATTATAAAATATAAAACTAAGAAAAATAGTATAAAAAAATATAATATTTTCTAGCAATAATAAATTATTATTCTTTCAGATATTTTTGTAAAAACAATTATTATGGTAACATATGCTGTGCTAAAAAATCAGTGAATAATCAAAAAACTATTTCCTACCTCGTGTTTGAGCCAAAGTGTTTTATGACAAAAATTGTATCTGAAAAAATTATACGTCTTGATATTCATGTTTAATAATCAAGAATTAATAACAATTGTATACTAGCTTAAATTTTGATATTTGTAGCTGTCTGTAGTCATATTTGTTTACGATTTCATTAGTTGCCATAGTTACCGACATTAAAATAAGGTGCCATATATGTATATATATATATATATATATATATATATATATATATATATATATATATATTGATATTTACACCACCTATCTATAATAACAATAACTTCATCAGAGCTATATATATCATATAATCATCAGTAAACTATATCCATACATATCATCTTATGGATGATCTCGGTATTCATAGAATTACGAGATACACGAAACTCAAATAAACCAACAAGTGTTATAGGTTTTAATTAAAAACATGTTTTAAAAATTATCTTTTAAAGTAATATATACTTTCGGGTATGGACTAGGTGTCAAACCAAAGTATTAAAAAACTGTTTTTTGAAGATTTTGCTTGTCCAGATATTATATACATATAATAAAGTTTTTTTTTAATGTTTCAAAAAACAAAAATCAAATCCAATAATTATTTTTTCTCATTTTCATAAAAGCGGCATCAGAAAATTGATTATGATAAATATATTTTCATCGTTTGTTTTGCATATTGCTTTGAAATACGGTTCTTTATGTTATATATTATTCCTATTATATATTGTACAATTGGAATCCAGGCAGCAGTTCTCTTGTTATTCTTCTGATATGCTATGATTCTGCTTTTGGAGAATATATATATATATATATATATATATATATATATATATATATATATATATATTTCCAATCTCCGTTCAGTAAGAATAATCCTGGAGAACGGCCACTAGAATATGTGCGACTCGATACTAAACACATATTTCCGTGTTGTTGCACCGACACCAGCCCGGAATTGTTATTCACATTACTTCAGCCTGGGCAGCAGTCCTTCTTTGGTCCATTCACGGTAACATCTTTCGTCCTAGAATCTCATGCATACTTGAAACTACATTCACTCTTCACAGTCTTTCAATCATCCAGACACCCATCCTCTCGTTTACTCTGAAGCATATGCGTAACGTATTTTGCAATCAACCGCCAGCTGTCCGCGTCCGTTGTCTTAAGTCTCGTCACGTTTTTTGGCGTCTGTAGCCCTAGTCGTAGCTCGATACTTACGGAAGTATTCATATCCGGAATGAAACTGGGTAAGGTAGAAGTTCACCTCACCTTCTACGGACCGATTTCAGGTATTAGTCTTTTCGTCCATCGTCCATCGTCTCTGCCACGTCTCGATTGTCTTTATCCGTTCTTCAGTCGCAACGTCTTTCCTTCCAACATTCGGGCTCCGCTCGTGAATACACTTCCGTTCAGCCGCGAGCAGATCGATGGGAATGACCCCAGCAATCACGATAAACGCGCTCTCAGACAGTGCGATACGCGCACGCGATTCTTAACATACCCTCCCTTTGTAGTAGGTAACGCTTAGAAGCAATCTACGTACGTTCTGTCTAAGTTCATTCGTGTTGGCCATCAGTCTGATTAGAGCCTTGGTCATTTCTGCTACCTTATTCGTCACGTTTCGCGAGGCCAGAAACTTAGCTTCGTATCCAAGGTGACGCCAAGATACTTAACTGTATTCCTGGTCTCCAATCTTTCCGTCCCTACCATCATCGAGACGACCGTCTCTATACGTCTACGAGTCAGCAGCAATCACTCGGTCTTTTGCAACGCGAGTTACAGTCCATGGTCTGTCATCCATTCAGTCACCCGTCTCATTACCTGATTCGATTTTCACTAAATCAAATGATAGTCGCGCGAGTTATATGAATCACACCAATGCACCAACGCATCGATCTATCTGGCATCTTATTAACTCCTATTGTTCTCTGTAGGCTAACTTTTATCTGGACCTGCAATAGATTAAACAGATAGTGAAGTGTATAAATGAATTAAGAATCAGCGATGCGACACTCTCTGTCGGGATCTGAAGCTGTAAAGACGTGTAGATAAAAAGTACTTCAATTAACTGCTCTTGTTCAATTGCTTTACTTTCCTTTATCAATATTTTGTGTTTCTCGCGTATTCGTTCGTAATCTTCGGACTATAAATACGAGTTCTCAAAATATAGTTATTTAACTCGCGACTATCAAGGCTGCCATATCGTCAGCACAGGCGACGAGGTGTACGCCCAAGAGCATGTCAGTCTTAGGAAGCCATCGTACTGTATGTTCCAGAAGTCGGGTCCCAGGATGGATCCCTGCGCTACCCTCGCTGTCACGCGTTTCCGTTTCTTTTCGTGGAAAGTATATTTTTTTTTCTTTTTTTATTAGGAGTGTGAATGCTATTTATGCATTTCCAATGTCCGTTCAGCAAGAAGAATCCTGAAGAATGGCCACTGGAATATGTGCGACTCGATACTAAACACATATTTCCGTGTTGTTGCACCGACACCAGCCCGGAACTGTTATTCACATTACTTCAGCCTGGGCAGCAGTTCTTGTTTGGTCCATTCACGGTAACATCTTTCGTCCTAGAATCTCATGCATACTTGAAACTACATTCACTCTTCACAGTCTTTCAATCATCCAGACACCCATCCTCTCGTTTACTCTGAAGCATATGCGTAACGTATTTTGCAATCAACTGCCAGCTTGTCCGCATCCGTCGTCATAAGTCTCGTCAAGATTTCTGGCGCGATCGCGCCTATCCTCGTCTGTAGCCCTAGTCGTAACTCGGTCCAATCGCACGCGATTCTTAACGCGCCCGCTCTTTGTACGCTTTTCATGGCGTTCATTCGTTTTCTTACATTCATCGCATCGATCCATACTTCTGCCTCGTAAAGCAAAATCTCGGCAGCAATAACTCGGTCTTTTGCAACGCGAACTGTAGTCCGCGATCTGTCATTATTATGAGAAGATATGATTATTATTAAGTAGAGTATATTATTATTATCGTTGTTGTTGTTGTTGTCGTCGTCGCTGTTGTTATATAAATTATTTTTAATTTATGGAAGACTTAGAAACTCGTTTAGAGTTTTATAAACTGTTACGATCTAATATGTTTGAAATAGTTGCAAGAAAGGTACATTTATCCAATCACTATAAAATTTAATACATCAATCAGAAAACTATAAAGATTCACAACTATAAACCTCAATAAATGTTATTTTATAGCCCAACCCTTCTTCTTTCGAAGAGGGGTTGTCTTCTGACGTAGCGATTCGAAACGTCGGACACCAAAGGTGAATCTAAATTTAAGATGATGAGGGTAGTCATGTTGTATTTACTAACATAGAACATTATATTTATTTTATTTTATTATAATTTTATTATTTTTAATTTTTAATTTGTAATATAATTGATAGTAGTAATAAGTTCTATTTCAAACTTAAACATTAAACGTACATAATTCGCTCTTTATATTATATTTAATTTCTATACACTTAAACTTATTCTATTAAATTATTCTGTTCGTAACATCTAGTTTAAATACAAACTATATACGCAATCAAGGAATAATAAATAAATTGTAATTTAATTATTTTTAAGGATATAATTAGTAAGAAAGTGTATGTAAAGTGTTGAAGCAAGGACTGGTACGAGGGTGGTCCCAGAAGTACCTGGCCTGACCTAGAGATGGCGGTAGTTGCTCAAAAAATACCACTGTATTAGAAAGTACACAATCTATAAAGCATGTGTCTCAAGTTTGAAAACGCCATGATGTTTAGTATTTGTTTGACAGCCATCAATAGTGAACGTTTTCAATGTATTTGTAAACATGGAAAAAATTGTTCATCGTTATGTAATTTTCAGTTGAGTGTTTGGCAATGTTTCGCAAAAATAAAGCCGAAGTTTTGCGTCGTTTCATAACATGGATGAATCATGGGTCCACCACTTCACACCCAAAACAAAAGAACAATCAGAACAATGGACTCAAAAAGGAGAACCAGCTCCAAAGAAGGCAAAGACCGTTCCATCTGCAGGCAAGATTATGGCGTCGGTTTTTGATATACATGTGGGATAACTTTCATTGACTATTTTGAAAAAGGAAAAACTATCAAGGGCGAATATTATGCGAATTTATTGCAACGTTTGAGTGAAAAAATCAAGCGAAAATGGCCGCATTTGGCTAAGAAGAAAGTGTTGTTCCATCAAGACAATGCACCAGTTCACACATCCATTATTGCAATAACCAAAACTAATGAATTAAAGTTTGAATTGATACCTCTAACACCCTATTCGCCAGATTTAGCTCCCTCGGATTATTTTCTGTTTCCAGGCTTGAAAAAATGGCTCGCTGGTCAAAGATTTTCCAACAATGAAGATGCGATGTCAGCAGTTAATGGCTATTATGAGGAGCGTGATAATTCTTATTATAAAATGGGTATCGAACTTATTGAACATCGTTGAGAAAAGTGTATAGAGCTGAAAAGAGATTATTTTGAAAAATAAATATATTTTTTCCAAAATTTTTGAGTTTTATTTGTTGGGCCAGGTACTTCTGGAACCACCCTCGTGGTTGTTTTGTGCCATCTGTATACCCGGGTAGCTTCACGGTAGTAACTTAAATCAGGGTTGTGACACTTTTTATATGGGCCTTACGCTTCCACTCATGTCTATCTTCATTGCGCCTGCGCCGCTGCGCCTTGTGTTGGACTCCTTCTTCCGCCCCTTTACTTCACCGCTCACGACAATATTAAAGAAGGTAACTCTAGTCGTAAACAAGACATTATATCAACAACATTCATACTATCCAAAATTTAATAAATCAAACACCTTTTGTTTAATGACAAAAAATTTAAATGCAAAATTATTTTCACCTGTTAGTTATTAATATATAATTAAGTTTCACGATATTTAACTAACGCTAAATAGAGCGTACAAATATAGTGGCAGATAGCTAATGTACTTTATTGCTCGTATTATAATTACATGTTCGTAACATCATGAATAATGATAATTTTAAAAAAGAAAAAAAACAACTGTTTTATATTAACAGTAATTTCTTAATAATTCGTATAAAACATACTGGTTTAAAAATCTCTCATTAGAAAACAAAAAAAATTAGTGATTAGTAAAATGGAAAGAATCTATTTTAAATTACTCGGAGTACAGTGATGATGACTACTGTCACCGGCAACACTAATACCTTCGGGAAGTTGCAAGGTGACGACGACAACGCAGACGACCCAGGCGATGCACGGGATAGTTACGACTGCAAGGTGTGTATCAAGCACGACTATTAGAATGATTCCAAGGAGAGATGCTCGCGTCGGACCGGCAGGCACAGAGAGGGACGGACCTTCAATCAGCTGTGACCGACCGAGACCAAAAGGAAACCAGATAGTCCCTGAAGAGAAAGAAGATGTAATTGTGTAGTGTGGTCCTTACGACGATGATAAAGGGAGTGGAAGTGGCGTCGATACCTCGAGTAAGACCAACCAAGAGGTACGAGTCGACCGTGAGCAAGAAGCATGTCAAAGAGATGCCGAAGAAACGGGATTACCAAGAATGGCAGAGACCATTACGGGAGTCCCAATTGTACAGACCGAGTCAAAGAGATCGGAGAAATATGCCTCACCAGCGAAGTCTATGCTCCGTCGAAGGATACAGCGTAGAGAGAGCTGGTCGACACTGCCGTCTAGGACTAGACCGCCTCGCAATTCGCGAAAATGAAGCAAAAGCAATGGACGTTGGAAACGGTGGGGCCACGAGGAAGATATCCGACGTGATATGTTCAAAAACGATGGAAGATTCTACGGCTGATGTTTTCAATGCAAGTAAATATCCCACCACGCGTCGAATTGTCCCAGGTATAGTATAACATTGGTGCCATTGACACGGACATTACGTCTTTGATGGCCCCAACCACCGCAGAAATACTCTATCGTTCCAACGGTGCGGAAAATGGGATTTGACAAAGCGAAACTTCCCCAACTGTGCCTATATCTTTGCAGTGCGGCGAAACGAGAGAATGGGAGGCTGCAATAGTTCCACAACTCCGCGATCACTCTCAGGACGTCGTTGAGGCCGAGCAGTGAGCGATGGTCAAAAAACGTTATCTCGACAAGTAAGAAGTCGGTTGAGGATGAGAATCCGGAGTTGACGAGGAGGAGCCGATGAAAAATGAAGTGAAGAAGACACACCGTGATAGGGTGGTCAGGGGTCAAAGTCAGGGGGACGAGCAGAATTGTGGTGGTTAGGAGAGCAAGACACGACCTGGAAACCCGAGAAGACAAGCGAGTTTTGCAAGAAAAAAATCATCTAATTTAGAAAAGATTAGTAGAAAGTAGTTAATCTAGATAATCATAAAAAGTGAAATCTTGTATTACATTGTTATGATATGTATGTTATTTAATTTCGTTTGTAACTTATTTTGAAAGCAAAGTAAGAACGACAAATCAGTAACTAATAAAGAATGAAGCAGGCGATATACCTTTGTTAATGAAGAACGAAAAAAATCATAAAAGCTGTAAAATGAGACATATTTGACTCGAAGAGTAAAGTTTGAAATTGATAAATTTGTATCAGTTTTCTGTTTGTTTTTTTAAAATAAAACGATAAAAGGAGAGAAAATTAATTGCTTCCTCAATATATTTATGTAAGGCTTAGTTAAAATAAATGCATCTTGTGTATATAAAATTTAAACTAATTTCGTTTCTACCTTATTTCATTTTTATTTTGTATTCATAGAAATATTAATCTAAAAGAACGGCGAAGCCCTCCCACTCCCGAGATTCGAAGCAGGTGAGTAGGCAAGGGGATAACAAAAAATTATATTGTGTGTGTGCGTGGGCGTTGAATACAGGTAAAATAGATTGAAATTTATTTAAATGAAGTCCGCCGAATTACAATATATATATATATATATATATATATATATATATATATCAGAACGACTTCTACGAAGAGATTCCTGATATTATCTGAAAATGTTTGTCTGGGGTTTTTTTAAATGATAATACAATGTTAAATGTTCTATTTAAAATGCAATAACAATCAATTAATATTTATCTTTAATTTTAGAAATTATATTTAAAAGAAGATATTATATAAAATCTGATATAACTTACATATTATTTTCACATGGGTAGGGATACTAATTAAAAAAATTTAAAAACTTTTGTCGATAATAACTGTACGATCGCAATAAATACGAATACAATGCTACGCTGATAAATAAATTATAAGGTGAAAATATTTAGGTAAAAAATATTATATTAAAACTTCGCTTCGAATAGATATATAGACTTTACTGATGCGCATGTGGAAGCGCATATTTTCTATGTCGTATGCTGTGTATATGTGTGAGTGAATGAGTGGTGATAGACTCTGAGAATTGTACGACAACCAACACGTGTATTTTATTGCGCTCCGCCCGGCTAACGGAGCGGCATACTGTGAGGAGATTCCCCGCAATTAGTCGCTGCGCCGGCCGCGGAACTACTTTAAGAAAAGCCTGTATACATATATATATACATAATAAAATTGTAAAATTTGCCCTTTTCCTACAACAGATTTTGGTTCAGCTGCATGTACGTCTGTGACGAAGATGTTGAGAAGGGACCGCTGCGTGGTCGAATACTATGTATATATACCAGTTACTGCTAAGATCTTGTGAGGTTCACATCGCTCTAGCCTTCAAAAATAAAATATAGTTTTTCTCATTCAGATTGGTCTTATTAATTATTTTTACCAAAACTTGTTTCCGCAGATTAAATTTCGCGAAAACGTACCGAACGCGGTACAATAACTATAAAATTATGCATTTGTGGACATATATTTTTTACACATTTTTTTGCTTCAAATATCTTTTTTTTCAAGTCTAACGTTAGAATTAGAGCAGGTCATGAAAAAAAACTTTTTAATTCGCCATATATATATTAAATAGAGTAAAAATTAATAATATTTTTTATGGTCTTACGTCCAATCATTTCACCAAAATAAAATAAATAAAATAAAATAAATAAAATAAAACTAAAAAAAAAATAAAATAACATAAAAATAAAAATAAGCAAATAATAATAATAAAAAAAAAATAAAAAAAAAAAAATAAATAAAAATTAATTAAATAAGACAACGTCCTTGTTTATATCACCCTAACTAATCTTAAATATTACAAGAAATTCTTTGTTAGTAAAGTGCAGTCTACTGTCCCCAACACCCTTTAATTGAGACTCGCTACGGCTCCTCATCAGGGACTGATTTTTTTCAGCTAATATTTTATTTTCAGATTAGTCTACGGGGGTGAATATAAACAAGGACAGTCTGACTGTCATTATCATTTTAATTTAATTTTTAATTTAATTTTTATTTTTAATTTTTATTTTTTATTTTATTATTTATTATTTGTATTTCTTATTTTTTATTTTTTATTGTTATTTTTATTTTTTATTTTTTAGTTTTTATTTTTATTTTATTTTTATTTTTATTTTATTTTATTTTTGGTTGAAATTGATTGGACTGTAAGACCAATAAAAAAATATTTATTAATTTGTATATGGGCAGTCGACAGAAGTACAATTCAATTGTTTTAAATAGGAGTACTAATTTGCAGCTAAGAAAGTATGAATCTTGGAAATGAGACATCGTTAAGTTCTAAAACTTTAAAGTGGTAGATTTAAATGTTATCAAATCAATCATTCACATGTTCTGGCCCTTTCTGTAAGTCAAAAGTTTAATATGCTTTTCTAGCTTTCGAAAAATGATGTCTTTAAATTTTTATAATAAAAGAGAGCTATGATTAGCATTGGCATTTGGAAGTACAAATAGAGCGACGTTAAATAACATATAAAAAAAAGAAGAGAGCTCTCATCTGTCCTTATATCTGCTTATATTCTTCCTTGCTTCCTATTACGCACTCACCTCTCTCTCTCTCTCTCTCTCTCTCTCTCTTATTGTAGAACAGTTAGAATCAGCGTCGCTTCCCGGTAAAAATTGGAACTATTTCGCTAGAACTCAATTTGTGCTCGTGCCTAGCATCTGCAGAGTTTCCTCTTTCTGTCTAGCTATCTCTTTCTCCCCTCTCTTCACATACATGTACTATTTTTATAAATCAAACATGGTCATGTTATGACGAGTATTTATTATTTTTAACACATTTCAGCAAATATATTGACAACAGCGAAAAAATGCTCAAGTGCTTTTTCGCAAGATAACTTAACAATGTTTGATTATCAAAAATATGTACACTGAATGAGTGTTTGATCTGTAAAATAAATAGGGGAACGAATGTCCTAAGTAATAGAATAAGGATTTAGGTTAAATAAAATATGAAATAAAAAAGTAAGAATTCCTTGTCATTCAATTAGAAATTAATAACTAATATATTAAACTAATAAGTTCGAATTTACAAAACTTCTATCTCTAAGTAAAATGGATTATTAGATATCTATTGAAATTTCGTTTTTATTTTATTTAAACACATAAATTTTTTATATAGGTTTAAATTCTTAAATATTAATTTAAATATCTTCTATTGTCATTATATTAAATAAAATAAATAAATATTTATTTTAATCACTATTATATTAAATATTGTTTTCTAGTTCATTTTAGGTTTTCCATAGTATGAAGCCACGAATATGTTGGATTCGTATATTTCTCTTGTTACTGTTGTATAATAATATTGGAATGAGTGATCTTATGTCAGAGAAATCATACAATGAATCAACACATTGGACTGAGATAAATCCAGAATCATTTTTAAAATATACTAGTTGCTCATCTGATAAAAATCATACTTTGAGAATTAAATTTTCTTCAAAAGTAATTGATAATGAATATATTATAGCATTTAAAGGATTTTATAAGAGAGAAACAAGAGAAAACTTCATAAGAGCTGCATTAAATTCTGTTGGCTCAAAAAATTGGAAAATTTTACCTAGAGAAAATATTGCTACAAAATATCCAAGTGATTTTGACATCATACAAATTTCAAAGTGTGATGAACGTTCCCTAGATGCATTAAAGAACCACCCATTAGTCAGAAGAATTACACCTCAGAAAATTGTTCGTAGAAAATTAAAGTTTATTGAAAATGACGACAATGATAACACTTTTTCAGAGCATAAGCAATTTAAAAAAAAAATTAGTAATGTATGACATTTTTTTTATTTAATTAATGGCATAATGAATTTAACAATAAATTTTATATAAATAATTTAATAATAAATTATAGGATTTTTGGAAACAATCAAAAAGACATGTACCTAGAAAACTGTTAAGAGCAATCCCTCGACCAATTACAAACATATTACAGGCTGAAATTCTTTGGAAATTAGGTGTGACAGGAAATGGAGTTAAGGTATTTAAAAGTTTCCTAAAAATATTGACGAAAATATATAATTCAGAATAATAATTGTAGGTAGCAATATTTGATACTGGATTAGCTTCAAGTCATCCTCATTTCAAAAAAATAAAAGAACGTACAAATTGGACTAATGAAAAAACTCTGGAAGATGGCCTTGGTCATGGAACTTTTGTAGCTGGTGTTATTGCATCTTCTTCAAAGGAATGTTTAGGTTTTGCTCCTGATGCAGAACTTTATATATTTCGAGTATTTACCAATGCTCAAGTATGCCAATGATATAATATATTTATATTGACGATTTTAATGAAGTATTTATGTAATCAATATAATTTATAGGTTTCATATACCTCATGGTTTCTTGATGCTTTCAATTATGCAATTCTCTCAAAAGTAACAGTTTTAAATCTTAGCATTGGTGGGCCAGATTTTATGGATCATCCGTTTGTTGATAAAGTTTGGGAACTTACTGCTAATGGTGTAATTATGGTTTCCGCAATTGGAAATGATGGACCTCTTTATGGGTAGATAAATAACAATAATTGAATGTATAATTAAATACGTTATTTAAAATGTTCAATAATTTTATTATTTATTCGCAGTACCTTAAATAATCCAGCTGATCAAATGGATGTTATTGGTGTTGGTGGAATTAATTGGGAAAATCAAATAGCAAAGTTTTCATCTCGTGGCATGACTACATGGGAACTTCCTGCAGGATATGGAAGAGTAAAACCTGATCTTGTTACTTATGGATCTGGAGTTCATGGATCGGCTTTAAAAAGTGGTTGTAGAACATTATCTGGTACTTCCGTAGCAAGTCCTGTTGTAGCAGGAGCAGTTGCTTTACTGGCTAGTGGATTTATTAGTTCGAATAACTTTCCAAACATTGAACAAAAGGTTACATATAAGGTTATTTTAAATAAAAGTTTAAAATATCAATCATATAATGCATTGAATAAATAAGAAATATTTATTTATAATTATAAATAAAAACCGATGGCTATTTTTTAGTTTTGCTAATATTAGTTTTTTTTTCAAGATATCTCCAGCAAGTATGAAGCAAGCCCTCTTATCATCAGCTTACCGTTTACCAGGTATAGGAATGTTTGAACAAGGAGCAGGACGCTTAGATCTTTTAGGAGCATATCATTACTTACGTTCATATACTCCTACAGTTACCCTTAGTCCAAGGTAAATAAAATATATGATACAAATTTGCTTTCAGAATGTTCTATATTTTCTAATTTTTCAATATTCACAGCTATATAGATTTAACAGAGTGTCAATATATGTGGCCATACTGTACACAAGCAATATATTACACTGGAATGCCAACAATAATTAATGTAACTATTATCAATGGATTAGGTGTTTCTGGTACTGTTACTGAATTAACATGGCATCCTTATATTCAAGATGGAAATGGTGAACATATTGATATATCTCTTACTCACTGTGATATACTTTGGCCTTGGTCAGGTTGGTTAGCAGTATCAATTACTGTCCCAGTATCTTCTAGAGATTGGCAAGGCATTGCTCAAGGTAAATTTTTTCTTTAAAAATTTTCTTGAATATTATTTTTCGTATATATATATGTATATATATATAGATAGATACAAAATACAACTTCTGTAGGTCACATTACATTAACTGTGCAATCTCCACCTAGCGATGGTGAAGAAAATCCAAAGAATTCAACAGTTAAATTACCTTTGAAAGCGAAAATTATACCTACACCTCCTCGACAGTAAGTTTATCAAATAATTATTCAGTATGAATCAAAGCTACCTCTTCTTATTTTTATTTCATTAAAAAAAACTTATACAATAATGTTGTAAAAGTGAATTTATTATTGCAAATTAAAATAGGCTTATTTTTTTGTTTAAGTTTATTTAAAAGTTTATTTAAATATTCTATATTCTTTATTTAAATTTTGTCTAGAATTGAACCTTTTGCCAATCTTTTATTTTAAATTATGATTCAAATTTATCTAGCAAAAGAATTTTATGGGATCAATATCACAATTTAAGATATCCACCAGGTTATTTTCCGCGAGACAATTTAAAAGCCAAAAATGATCCACTTGATTGGAATGGAGATCACATTCATACTAATTTTAAAGATATGTATCAACATTTACGAAATGCAGGATATTACCTAGAAGTACTAGGAACACCATTTACATGTTTTAATGCTCAAAACTATGGAACATTGCTTATTGTTGATATTGAAGATGAATTTTTTCCTGATGAGGTAAAATTAAAAAAGATTTGGATGAATATCAATTAAATCTCTTATCAATTATATTTATATTGTTTAAAATTGAATTTCAGATTGTAAAATTAAAGAAAGATGTAGCAGCAGGACTTTCTTTAGTAGTATTTGCAGATTGGTATAATGTAACAGTAATGCGGCAAGTAAAATTTTATGATGAAAATACTCAACAATGGTGGGTGCCTGACACAGGAGGAGCAAACATACCTGCTTTAAATGATTTACTACATAATAATTGGGGCATTGCATTTGGAGATAGTGTTCGAGATGGTCAATTTATTTTAGGACAGCATCCACCTGTAAATTTTGCTTCTGGTACAGTTATTATTCGGTAAGAGTATTATTGTAATGATATTAAAAACAATTTTTTTTACTTCTTAAAATTAACAATTTTATATTATAGATTTCCGAAGGAGGGTTTCCTTATGCATGCCGAATTACAAGATCAAGGCCAAGAATTACTTTCCGAATCCGAAGTAGGAAATTTATTGTTTGTACCAATTTTAGGACTTCTACAAACAAATGATCTAAAAAATGATATAAAACAAGATATAGAAATTGAATCAAAACCAAAAATTGCAGGAAGAATAGCTGTTTACGGAGATTCAAACTGTATTGACGACAGTCATTCTCACAAACGTAATTAATAATTCATAATATTTTACTTGTACTATATATTAAATTTAAGCACAGTCTCATGGGTCAAGCGTGTATCCGCCAAATCTTTATTTACCAATTCGTGTTCCAGATTTATATGTAAGTTGAATCTCACAATCACTGGACATTGACCCAGAGTTCAGACTGTGGAGCGAGAAAAACCTATAGGCAAATCCAGTAGGATTAAAGCCACTTAGGAAAGCCTGCTCCGGAGTCGTTGGTGCTTTGAAACTGCTCAAATTTAATACCCGTGTCACAATACATTTATAAGATCGGTTATTAAATTTGTAGATCTCATATATTCTGCTTACATTATGATATGCAAAAGAATATCTCAACCATAAATAAGGTCTCAGCATTCGAGCTAGGGAGGGAAAAGTCCATACCGTCACCCATTTTAGTAGTGCTCGCGGCAAACGCTATTTAATATTGTTTATCACTCAAGCTTCGATTTAGCCACTTCGCCAAGACGTTGTTTCATCTGCATTATATATTGTGCTTATATTTTTTTTTTGATTAACCAATTTCAATATATTTTTCTATGAAAAATCAATCAATAATTCTTGATTTCTTGATAAATTTACCTTTTAATATAATTTTTTAATATCATTCAGCATGTTTTTGGATGCTAGATGCAATATTAGAATATGCTACAACTGGAAGAATTCCATCTGTTTTTATAGAAGAACAAAAGCGAATTAATGGGAAAAAAAATATCATGTCATTAAACGAAAATCTTCCAAAGCGTATGAAAGATAGTCATTTACATCGACACAGTAAAGTTTTGGAAATTTCCAATCCAGAAAAAGGATATAGAGCACTTCCTTCCTGTCCAATTTCAATTTTGGCTACTCCAGAACCTTCGAATGAAACTGCACCAATGTAAATGGATTAACAATATTAATTTTATCTTAGTTATTCTTTTATAATTTTTTATATTTTATCTTTTTTTAGAGTTTTATATAAATCTCAAAAGTTATTATCAATTGGAAGTTCTTTAGTAGCTTCAGTTTCACTTTCTCCAGATTCAGAAACTTTATGGAGTAATAAACGTGGAAATGGACTAAAGATTGACTTGCCAATTTCTGATGAGAATACCATTTATGAAATGAAAGTGGATCACCAAGTAAATAGTACAAATTGGATCAAAATTGGATATTTAGGATACATTGTAGCAATTATAATTTTCACAGGACTTATTATTATATACTTTAATAGATGGTGTTATTGCACAACAAAACGATCTCGTAGAAATAGAACAGTTGGTAAATTACAAAGAGTGATACAGGCTATTGCTATGCGCAGAGTGCCTAGTATATAGTAATTTAACAATAAAATTGAATCGAATAAATTGTTAATTTTATAAAGATTTTGTTATATAAGATAAGAAGGCTTGCTTAATTTATTAGTTTTTCTCTTTAGAAACTATTTTTATACATCTATGATTATAAAATAATGCTTATTTAATTTTTAATAAAATCTTAAGTGATTCGATTCATTAATATCATTACTAAAATAAAATAATTTCATTTTTTAAAAATAATCCATAAATTGTATATTAAACACAGTTTACTAATACCTATTAATTAACATATAGTGAATATAAAATTGTAAATTGTGCAATACGTTATGTACTGTGAAAATTGAAGTATAGAAACGAAAATGTTGGATATAATATTTTGTGTGAATATGAACTAAAAGATTACCTTAAAAGATTTGAATATTTTTATTATTTAAATTTAAATTAATTCAAATTATAGTAATTGAACTACATTCTTAATGTAAATAAAGCACTTTGTTTATAGTTAAAAATAAATTGAATATTTTTATACAATTTGTTCATTTACTTATTTTCCTAATTATAGAAAGGATTGTATGTAACCCAGTGAGCTCTATCTTGTTCCGATGCAGTTTTGTGAGTTGTAAATATGCTTTTCAAAACTTCTGATGCCTTGGGATCTTGAGCTACGCTGTAGTCTTCTTTAGCTTTTTTATAAGCTGGATCTTCAGGTTGTTTTGGTCTGGTTTTATTTGTTATCACTTTATTTTTCATTTCTTTCTTAATTTTCTTATTTAAAGTTTCTTTAGATTCTATTTTAATTTTCTTATTCAATGTTTCTTCAGTTTCCTTTGGAATTTTTTTATTGAAAACTTCTTCAGGTTCTTCCTTAATTTCCTTATTTAAAATTTCATTAGATTCATTATTCATTTGTTTATTTATAATTTCGTCAGATACAATTTCATTTGATTTAACTGTTTCAACTGCTCTTTTCTTAGACTTTCTTTGAGCTTTGCGTTTATTCATATTTTCCATCATTAGTTCCAAATCTTCATCTTGAGCATTCATTATGACTATATCTGTTTCAGTGAAAGGTTGTTGGCATTTATGGCAAATCTAGATTAAATAAAAAGACAATATTGTTTTTTGAAAAAAACATGTATAAGCAAAAAATGAATGAATAAATAAGAATGAATAAAAAAAAGTATAATATAAATTATAATAAATAAAAAAAGTTTATTTAGAAATTCTTAGAAAATATTAAAGTTGTTATTATAAAAATAATTCAAGTCGATTAGTACATTACCAAATGAATTCAAATATACTTACATAAGTTTTAATTTCCTTAATTGCTCGTTCACTCATTACACAACCACAATTCCAAAGGAAGCAAAACTTATACTTTCCATTCATTTCTAAACCAATAACTGGACAAATAAATGGACTTTTTCCATCATCTATGTACCCTCCATTTTTTGCTTTATCTCCATCAAAAGCTGGATTGTTAGAAAGATTTAAATTCTTCACATCCTTAAGATTTCTAATATGTGCAGCAGATTCAGGAAGTATTGTACGATCAAGCAGACCCTCAAGTACCGCTTCTTTACTGTATAAACGACCTAAGCCACATGCTACAATCGGTGCCTGAAGTGGTAGTTGGCGTATAGAACAATGCCTCCAACGATAAGCTAATTCTGCTTCTTTATCTTTCTATTAATAGCAAATTAGTAATGATTAATTTACAATTAAATAAAAATACAAATTTTCATACTTTAAAATTATACTGTAATTGCTATATATAATTTATTTACTAAAATAAATAAGCTAACCCCAACTAATATTAAAACTTAGAACAGTTAAATCAAAAAATATATAAAATTATTTATTTTGTGAAATTAGAAGTATAACCAAACAAAATGTAATAAACAAGAAAAGTAATTGAAAAAATATATATTATTACTACCTGTTCTGGTTTCTTTTTGATTCTAACAAGTTCATCTCGACGAGGAATTGTTCCACCATCACAACCCATTGTGTTCAAAACCGTGAAGTATTTTTAGATAATATTAATTTACTTCTAATTTTTTAAAACACGATTAATATGTTTTATTTCTAAACCATGATCTCTAATGCACAAACCAGTGCAAACATAAACAAATTTCTATATTTGCGTTTTGCAAGATATATGCGTCTGACTGAATATGAATAGGAATGGAAGAATTGAATCAATGAAATAAAATGACATTTATTATATACAGATATATATAAAGTATGAAAAGCGTCAGATAAACATAAACACCAGTCAGATGGTCGAAAATTGTTCCTTTTCCATATGCTTATTCCATATATTATATAGAATCAGTAGAGCTTAAGCCCATGCGTATATTATATAGAAAGACTAAAAACAAAAAGAATGAGAGAATGCTTCTGTTTTTAGTTTTTGCCGTGGAAGGTCGTTACTGTATTCTTGATCGCCACGAGTACGTAAATCTGCAAATTGTGAATAGGCCCTTAATGCAACAATGACAGTATATTTATATATATTCCCCTTCCCTCTCTCCTAGTATAATCTGATAATATCAAGGTGGTAACTACGTCACGTCCATAAGAGAACACGGTACAAAAAATCCACAGCGCTATCTCTCAGGACCACGCTGAACTACATTTTTCGACGGAGCTAGCACGCGGACATTCTATTATATGTAAAAAAAAGCTTAATTGTTTTCGCTGCTATTCTTTTATACCGTCCCTAACCCGAATTTATGATCTCAATAATTAAAATATAGATCATACGTTTATTATATATATGATATATATGTTGTGATATTATATATCTGATTGCTTAGTTTATACTATACTAACATCAGCGCTCCTCGCGGTCAAAGTACATATCATTTCAAGTTATGAAGAGGAAGGATATTTCACATTAGATTTCCACATTTGTTTTTTATCCCATGTTTTCACATTGGGAAAATCTCAATAAATCAGTTATAAAATAAATATTGATATCCAAATAAGAGTAACTTCTTTATATTAAATTCAGTAGAGTATGAAAAATGATTCTAAAATATATTTAAATCAAATTCAAAATTGTCATGCACTTGCCGCCATGAGTCACATGACGTAATATATGTTACAATAGGGGAAAACAGCGCAATCTATCGTTGCCTTGTGCTAGTAATAACTAAAAATATATAGTTATCATCGATTATTTCTCAGACATCAAATCGAGTAAAGAGAAGTAGATATATATAGAGAAAGAAGCGCGACCAGAGCATATCATATCATATTGAAAATATAATAGCTGTAGGCTGTAGGGAACAGAAATTAGCTAAAAATTATATGCAAAGCTGATAGTGATTCCAACCAAATTCAAAGCATATACAGGCTCCATCTAAGGTTCTACCGTGCAGATATATACCCATATACTTGATGTCTATAGATTTATTTGTCTAAGGTCGTTAGATTTTTGGTGACTATATACACTATATATATAGCGGAATATATTATTATATAGTTTTGGGGTGGGTCGCAAGTCGCAATTGCAACGCAACTCGTAACGCAAGACTGCAGCACAATCACGTGAGTAGCAGGAGACTCCCAGTCTGCAAAATAGACAATGGTTTTGTAGAGAAGGAACTAAAATAAGAGTAGAAAATTCCAGAAACTTTAGCATACAAGACGTCGTCAACTCATCTTCCTGCAAATATATCAGCAGTTCATCAAACAGGTTCAGGTATGCATTAAAATGTGCGGACAGTTTACGTTTTAATAATATATAATTATATTGACATCAAAAGAACATCTTGTCGTACTTCAGTGATCTGCTACGCAGCGTGTACATTGTTAATAATATATATATATATATATATATATATATATATATATATAACTGTCAAAATGTCAAAAAAAATTTACAAGCTTTTGATATGAGACCTCTCAAGCTCTAGCAGAATATTTTTCAGAAGCTCGACAAGCGTCCATGTAAATTAGGTTTGTAATATACGCTGAATTGATTAGTAAAATGGAGGCGCTCATGTTCGATATTGATTTTTGGATGGTCGGTCTGACACGGCTGGGTGAAGCGCGAAGCGATCTTTCAAGGACGGTTCGCGCGACCCCTTTTGTCAAACTCATTAGCGCCTCCGCGTCCTCACCCGTTTTACATTGCCGGATATCGATCCCGAGAGTACTAGACAGACGACTTGCGCGCGCTCTTCAACTTTCCGTATTTTCTTTTCACACTTTCAGTAAATTCAGTCACGTGGAAAATGTACACGCTTACGTAATATTTCCTGAGGAATTGTACTGCCACACCCCCGCTATACAAATTGAGTTACTTATTTCATTTCTTAACTTTTTAAATCAATACTTGTAAATGTTAGCCGTGTTTCAAAAGCAGTTTACTTCAAATAACTGTAAAAATCTGCATATATAATTCAATTACAACATATACAGAATACAGTTTACTATGAAATCTTAACGAGCAGGTGGTTGTTTACAAGTTTACTTTCAAGATGATTCAATATAACTGTGAACAAAAATACTTAAATTTTGTGAATGAATTAAATATATGTTTTAATTATATATTGTTTATCCTATTTAAAATCATTTTAGATATTAAAATAAAATAAAACATCTTACTGCAAACTTTTGGAAGATAGTTGTGTTAAAAAATAAAATATTAATTAAGATAATTAATAATAAAAAATGAATGTTTTAAAAATTTAGCATAAAAACATGTTAAAATATATATATTAATAATTATTGACAAAATTTCAATAAGTTAATAAAAAATATTTATTTATTTATTATTAAATTCAGTAAAAAATTTTTAATTAAATTAAACTTAGTTCCCAATATTCATTTCTAAAAAGTTTATTTTTACACAAGACTGGTATAATAATAATAATAATTAAACATAAGAAGCTTACTATATAAAAAAATTATTTAGAAAGTATATTTAATATTTATTAAAACTTATTTTAAATATTATATATTATTATTTCAGAGGGACTACACAGGAAAGCATAATAAATATAAAGTAAAATGACTGAATATTGGCTAATTTCTGCACCAGCCGATAAGACCTGTCAACAGACATGGGAAACAGTGGACGATCTTACATCCAAATTTAACTCACTATCCGTCAATTATAAATTTCATATTCCTGATCTGAAAGTTGGCACATTAGACCAGTTAGTAGGTCTGTCGGATGATCTTGGTAAACTTGACACATATGTTGAGCAAGTGACTCATAAAGTGGCCTCATACTTGGGAGAAGTTTTGGAAGACCAAAGAGATAAGCTACATGAAAATCTGATGGCTAATAATAGTGAGTACACCCTTTACTATTGATTGGCTTTTTTAAGATTAACCTACTTTTTTCTCTATCTCTATGTTTTAACCACTGATAAGTCAAAATTTGCTTAAGAAAATTAAGTAAAATTAGAAAATTTTACAAAATTACTTATCCATAATGTATATAAAAACTGAAAAAAATTGTAAACAAACAGAAGGATGATATTATAAAATATTGTCATATATTAAGTAAAAATGAATGAATAAGAAACCAAATTTTTCTTTGATTCTCTTAAGCAAATTTATGAATCGATTCCTAGTGTATGGTGTCCCAGTAAACTAACTTTATCGATCGAGAAAATAGATCGACATCAGAAAATACTGTACACAACACAAAACAAATACACTAATTGGAATTATTTTCCTTTAAAAATTTTTCATTGATTTATTGGAGGTAATGCATTTAATAGTTGAACTACATATTTCATGTACCTTCATTATCCTTTCTTAAAATCCTAAACTATAGTCTTTATTTAAAAATAATTTTTTATGTATACCTGATAATTTGTCTGCAATGCTAAAACATTTTAATGCAATTTAAAAAATTTATATTTATATGCTAGTATAAATTTTTTATTGCAATATCTATATAAATTTTTTCTCATTGTTACAAACAATTTATTAAAAGCAAATTGTAGAAATAAAAATTATTGAATAATTAACAGGAAAAGAAAGTTTGGGTGTATTTAGAAAACTAATATAAAACTCCGCTTATTATTTTTCTAAATAGAATTGAAACAAAATTATTGTACTGCTTCAAATATAGTAATACATACATATAAATGATAAATCCAGATATTTTTAGTTCTGAGTATTATGAACATATAATTATGAAATCATCCATCTATTAAAATTCTGTTAAATCTCATAAATTATATACATTTTTCAATAAACAAATATAACAGAATCATTTTTAGGGATTTAAAATTTTACATTCTAAATTAAAATACTTTTAAAACGATTTTATAATAAATTATGAAAATAATACACATTAATACATAGTTAATGTATATCTTCAAAAAGATTTTTATTTGGTTAATATAGAAAGAGAAGTTGGTAGTATATTACTTATATCTTTAATTAATTTTGTCATTTCATAATTTTCATTAGCTTTTTTTTCTATATTTGTATTCAATAAATTTAAGTGAAAACAAGTTTGTAATTTTTTTAAAATTTCAAGTAATTTTAAAGAAAGGAAAAATGTGTTTTAATTTTTTGTCTGACACTGCAATTGACAGAAAATAAATATAAGAGATCATTGAAACTTAAAAGTAAACTATATTATATTAGGTTTTTTTTACAATTATAAAATGTATTTAGCTGTTGAAAATATGGGTATGATTACAAAAATTAAATTTTGGTAAATAATAATAATAATAATAATAATAATAATAATAATAATAAGGTAAGAGTAACCTTAGAAACATATTTTAATGAAAAAAATTCTATGAATATATAATTTTAAATAATTAAAAGTGCTAAAAATTTCAATATAAGGTCAAATATTTTCTGTTTAATTATAAGCATGAAAAATTGTAAATATTGTAAATAAATGAATCTAAAGTACTAATTTATGTTATATATACAGCATTTATTATACGTGTCCTACTATGATAAATTTGCAGTGTCGCCTATAACATGATGCGTACAAGTTTTAAGCCCAGGACACCGAGTTTTGGGAATCCCACAACCATTAATTTGCTGTTTGTATTTTTATATAGGCTTTATAAAATTATTATTTTTTTATAAACTGTATAAATAACTGGATAGTCCTTTTACGAGGTATAATGTCTGCGAAAAATTCGATTGACGGAAATCAAACTCGCACCATCGATCAACCTCGACTCGTATGAACAAACCGATGCTTTTACCGACTGAGCGATCGACTGCTTTTTATAATTTAATTCCAAAATATTTTATTTAAAATAACATTTCGATATTTTTATTTAAAAATTGTTTATTCATCGTTATTATATATTATTGAATATTATAGTATTATTGTTTCTTTTGTGCCATCAGCAGAGACACTAATACTATCTTATCCTGATAGATTCTATTATTTAATATTTATAGTTATTGAAAAATAGAATGAATACTTTTACAACTATGTTTTTTTTAATTAAAAATAAATAAAATTAAATTTTTTCTGTTTCCTTCCGCGTTTCATGAGAACTTAAAAGTACTGTAACGAAAACTTAGAGAGAAATATGAAAATTAAAATTATTAAGTCAGTACTTTTTTCACGACATCTAAGCATATGTTTATAAGATATTAGAATTGATAAATAAATGATAATTATTCATTATTATAAATAAGTGAAAATAAAATTTGTATAATATTTAAATGTTTTTAACATTTGATTAAAAATAAGAAATGTTCTGAAAATAAAAAGTGAAAATAATGTAAGAAAATTAAGAATTTAATTATTTTTTAGTTTCTTAGAATTTTAAATTACTTATAAGGACCTCAAGTAACATCAGTAATTCCATGTTATCCCTGAGCTCAAAACTTTGTAACTACGGTACTGCATACTTGACAACAGTTCTTGAAATGTGTTATCTAGACATGCACTAGTATGCCGTGCGTACAGGTAGCAATATATATCATATATATAAATTTACCTAAAATCTGAAACATTATAATGTTTATTTTAATAAAAAAAATTCTTTTTCCAATTAAAAATAATTTTACTATATAGATTTAAACATGGAACATTAAAGTATTTTAAAAAATGTCAACTTCAGGTATTTATTTCTTGAATTCTGAATAGAATTTATTTGAAATAAATAGTATTTTTAATTTTAATTATTTTTTACTTAAATCCTTTAAAAATAAGTATTTATAAAATTAATCAAATTTTTTCATGAAGTTGATTCTAACAACAGAAAATTATGATTAATGTTATACAATAAAACGTTATTAATGTATATACAATAAAATTTTATTAATGTATACTTCTTTTCAGTTAAAAAAAAATGTTTGATTTGAGTTACGAAGATATTTGTACGATTTTTGAATCGTTAAATTCATATGTGATAATTATGTTTAATAAGAATTTTATATAAAATATTCACTTAATTTTTTATGATCAAAGCTGAATTAAAGTTAATTATTGACCTTTTTCTAAGATTCTGATCATATTCATTAAATAATTCTAAATATTAACTTTAGTGTTAATTTAATTATTATTACTATAAACAAAATTAATTAAAATTTACACTTTTTCTTAAATGTAAATTTTAATTAATTTAATTAAATTAAAAATTAATAAAATGGTAGATTATTTCGGAATAGTTTGTATTATTAATAGTTAAAAATCTTTACTTAACACAATTTTTCATATTTTGAATAAAAGGAAAACTTTTACTTTATTTAATTATCATTTATTTTTTCAATAAATGACATGCCATTTTTAAATACTAAGGACTTCTTGATAGAGTTTAGTAGTTTTTCTTTATTTTCTTGTGCTTCATTGTAATGTTTATTATTTTTAATAACTTTAAACTTACATTTATTTTTTCAAATTTTCAGTTTTAACTGACTTTTAAACGTGGTCGGATTTATGTAAAGACTTTTTTGGTGCTTTAGCTTAGATATCCTACAAATATTCCCCCTCCCCTATACATTATTAATCATACCATTTTACTTTTATTTAATTAAAGAATTTTACAGTCTTCATACATTCTATTTTAAGGTATTTAAAAATTCTTAATTACCTAACGGGAAAAAATTATATTTTATAAAAAACATTTTTTCCCTTAGAGTTATAATTATATTAGTGCGGGTAAAAACAAAAATTTGTATATATCGCGTTTTATTCCATTCAGAAAATGATGGTTAAATGTAATATTACTTATAATGGTTGCACATTTCTACCTTTGTAAATAATAACTTGTTATACTATTCTTTAAAATAAATAAACCATTTAGTGTTGTCACCCTTACACGCGACGTCCTCACGTAGTCATAACTCACAGGTCCCGATTAATATAAATCCGACTATGAGTTTTGATATTATGCTATTCATGTTTGATTGCTTACCCACCACTATTCTTTTTGTAAATTTTATAACAGAGAAAGAAATGAGTTTTGAAATAAATATATTTAAACTTGCAAGTATGTGTATATATATATATATAATGAAATTCGAAATTAAAAATAAATACTGATGCTTGTTTACTATATAAATAAAGAATATGAAAATTATTTGTTGATTATTATAATAGAATAATAGATAGTTATACGATGCAGCTAAGTAGGGAGTGGTATGAAGTGACTTTTCTTCGTGAAAAGCAATGACCGCAAACGAGTCGCCCAACGAGGTCGACGGTTGTGTGATGTGTCATCATTGTCAGTTGATTTTTTATCTCGTGATACGTTAATCCCTTGTTCATACTTCACTCGAGAGAACAAAATGCCTCAGAAGATAAAGATGAACTTTCACACATCAAATTTGGCGACTTGAGTTTTTTTTACACAGTATATAAAGTAAAAATATCTATATGTGAAATATCTTTGTATTCAGTTATTTATTTCATGTTAAAATGTGAAATAATGTTTACTCCACGGACAACTTGTTTTACTTGACAATGGCATAAACAAGAGACTTTACTTTTTATTTACTTGCGTGGCTGGCATACGGCTTTGTCGTTGATTATTTTATTTAACTGTCTATTTAAAAATATTTCCAATCTTTATGTTTAGTTTTAAACATTACAAGCCTGGAAAAAGGCTTCGCTCAAGAGTTGAAACATCGACGTTTATAAATAATAAACATAGCTTGTTGAGATTATCTAATTGTTTTATTCGTGTTGATTATACACAAGCGCGCATTCTATCATTTTCTATTATATAAACAGAAGAACCAATACCTGTATTTGAATTGTTTTTAAAAAATAAAAGACACGTTAGAAAATTCGAATTAACTAATAGTCTTGCATATAAACTACAGCTAATAATTGCAATTATAATTATAAATATCTTTCATAAAATTATTAATAGGTACCAACTATGCCTACTTATTCTTATTTTATGTAACATTCTCTGAATATTAAAAAAAGATGTTTCTAAGATGCACTTTTACCTTAGTAAATATTCGATTTGTTTTTTGTGATTAAAAAATCTCTCCGTTATAACAAAAAATTAATAAAAATAATCATTTTCATCAGCATTTTATAAATAATTGACTTATTTCAATGTTGCAAACGTCCTAAGTCAGGAAAATTAGATAAAATGTTATTTATTCAATAGCATCTAACTTTTGACATAACTATTTATCAAGTGAATATTCATAAATGGACTCTATTGTTATTAAACTAGCAGTTTATATTCTATTGTATTTTATTTTTTTCTCTATGTTCATTGAATTTTTATTAATTTTTCTGGTAAATATTATATAAATATAGTATGCAAATCCCGTTATGTATTTATTGTATTTAATTCTCATGAATTATTATTTATTGTAAATATACAATTTTGTACAATAATTTTGATATTAAAAATATTAATATTTATTTTAAGAAAATATAATATTACATAGAAGAAAGTAAAAAAGGAATAAAAACATGAAAAATTTAATGTTTGATTAATTTTTTATATAAAATCCTGAAGTAAGTATATTAATGATCCAGTTTCTGAATACAAAATCATAAAAATCTTACCCATGTAATTTCTGGTATATAATGTTATTACCTATAACATGATAAGTAGGCTTGCAAATATGTATTCATTACGTGATTATATGATGACAACAGCCCAAAATATAATGGTAGGATTAAATTCTTGCAGAAAGCATACTATTGCTTATAAGACATTTTTGTCAAAATATTAAAATATAATATTTCCAACTCAACTTATTAATAACTTTATGTAAAAATAATACATTTAATGTAAACTAGATAAGCCCGATAGATCCTTGATTAAAGCTTGAATCATATTTTACGTATATATTAAATTTATAGTAAATTAAATATACTAAAACTAATTTAACCATCACCTATATTTTTACAGAATACTAATATTCTGAATAGTTATCTTCTGAATTCTGAACTATTGCAAATAGATTATTTATTTAGAAACTGGAACATGGATTTTTATTATTTTTTTTAATAAACAGTGCAAGATTGAAGATTTTTTCAGTTCAACACATTAAATATACAATATATATTTAATATATTTCAACTTATTCAAATTCTACTTTAAAGTAAATGTTTTTATTAAAATATCTATTACACCATGAAGATTTATCTGCGTTTACAGCTAATACGTAATTATTAGCTTTTATTTTCCTTAACATAAACTTTCTTTTCATTCTAGTTTTCATTGTATCTTTAACAATATTCATTTAAATAATTAATTACATTTTCAATACTATAATAACAATAAAATTTTCATTACCTTCAATTTAACGAAAAGACGTAGCTATATGCAATTGCACAGTCATTATTTCAAGTGCAATGCATTCATTTTGTATCAAGCTACTTATATTACGCATTTGCAGGCCAAGTTTTCATGGCTGTAGAATTATTAATATTTTCGTTAATTTGTGTTACACGGCGTATTTCCAATGTACAATTCCACAGAAGTCGTACTTATTTCTTATTTGGTATACGATAGAATCGAATGAAATTGACTTAAGGGGATACGCCTTGTTTAATACAGAATTAATGTAAGAGTAGTGGCTTATTATTTTTAATTAAATTATTTTTCTTTTTACTTATTTTTGTGATGTTGCTTTGCTTGCTTCATTTTTAATTTCGACCACATTAACCCTTTCTCCCTGTACCTTACTCATGGTTTTAACTAACAATTGCTCATACACATGCACTGCCTAATAACAAAAAACTATACAAGAACTCGTGGGAATTATAAAGGCATATGTGCAATGTGCTACTTAACGAACAAATGTTCAAATGAGGTTAAAAATATTTGAGGCAAAACATAACTTATACTTGAACTTGATATGTGACAAAAATATTATGAAACTTTGAGTACGATGAGTGGACAACGCAAGGAGCTGTTTGGGTTACTGTGGTCGCCAAGCTCCAATTAGTCTCTGCTTAGGTTTCGTTCATTTATTTGTCTTTCCTATAATTTTTCTTTTTTGTCCAACCTTTCCAATTCCTGCCTTTTTTATTTGTTTCATTTGTTATTCTATTTACTTTGCTGATTTTTCTTTTTTTGCATCCTACAGACCTTTATATTCTGTTTGCTCATTTTATATTTTAATTTATTTCCTTTTCCCGTTGTGTTTGGTTTCTTTATGCTTATTTTTACTTTGTTACTTTCCTTGATATCAGAGTATTTAATAGCAGGAAAAAGGAAAGAAAAAAAGAAATAAAGGAATAAAGAAAGAGAGAGAGATCTAGAGAGAGGGACGGAAGAGCTTAAGGGAGAAATAGAGATTCTAGAAAAACGAAGAAGAGAGTTAAGTATGAATTGAAATTCTGGGATAAGAAAAGCAAATTAAATACTCTGAGTCGCTGAGAATCCCGTTGAGTTACTTTGTTTTCGTTGAGTTTCGTGGGCGTTGTCGTTAGGCTTTTGGCGTAGGACGCAATAAATAGATTGAGCGAGACAGTCGTAAGAATGAAAGAAGTCGCTTTGGAGAATTGGGACTGGGCTGTAATGGATAGGTCAGACATCAATGGACGATGAAGCTGAGAGTCCTGAGGGGGGTCCGGACACCCCACCCAACACCCCTGTGACGCCGTCGTATAGGCCAGCAGGCAAGGAGCAGCAGAGGCATTGGAAGGATGTGGACAGGTCGGATACTCCTGAACCAACAGCCTGCCTAGGTCAGCAACATCACAACCGCCATCATCATCACCACCATCATCATTCCCATGAGCATCATCTCTCAGACGAGCATCATCATCATCATCATCATCACCATCATCATCATCAGCAGCAGCAGCAGCAACAGCAGCAGCAGCAGCCCAACCCTTGCCAAAGCCAAAGCCAAAGCCATCGGCAACATCATCATCATCATCATCATCAGCATCACGAAAAGAAATCATCCTCAAGCTCTCAGGGTGCCTGCGAGGGCCGAGCTTCGAGCGATTCGTCATCGATGTACTCGTGCTATCAGGCGCATTGGTGCGCCGCGTCCACCCCTTCAACGCCTTCCCCGAAACATAGTCCGAGTCCTCACAGTCCCTCGCTATCCTGTTCTTCCTCGTCAAGCTATAGCAGCGACGAGGAACAAGAGCAGGAGCCAAACAAGTTGAGACAGAAGCGTCGCCGTCGCCGCCTTCGTCGTCTTCGGCCACCTCGACTCCGGACCGCCAGCTCGGAGAATCAAGACGACGAGAAAGACCCAGACCAAGCCGTCAGCGAATTGCCCAGTCCAGGTACCCGTCCCATCACGGCCGCAACACCTGCTCCCTTTAAGTTTTCATCCGCCACTCGTAGCTATAGGGAAGCACCTCTCACTTTGTGTACCCTCTCTCTCTCTCTCTCTCTCTCTCTCTCTCTCTCTCTCTCTCTCTCTCTCTCTCTCTCTCTCTCTCTCTCTTTCTCTCTCTCTCTCTTTCTCTCTCTCTCTTTCTTTCTGTCTCTCTATCTTCTCGTTTTATTTTATGTTTATTTTTTTACTTTTATTTTTTTGTATTAGAATTTATTGTTTTCTTGTCAATTATGATGTATGTAACTTTGTCATACAGGGTTTTATCCTCAAAAATTATTCTCTCTCTCTTTCTCTCTTCCTCTTCACCTTTCTTCCTATTTTTCTATCTATATCTATCCTTTATCTATACCTAAATGGGAAAGGTTGCTTCTCATCCAGTCCTATCTTCCAAATTAAATGACCAACGAGTTTATATAGTTTGACTGCAGTGCTGATTCACAATAATGTGAACGTACAGTCTCTTTCTCGAGGCTAAAACATATAAATTGTTGCAATAGCAACTGTTTAATGCACTTAAATTATTCAAAGAAATCGTGTGAGTGGCACAGTGCACAGTCCCCACCCACTTGTCAACCACCATCCTGTGCTTCTGCTTCCTTGGTTCTTTAGATTTTTGTTTTCATCTATTTTAAAGACATTCATTTTAATTTAAAACTGTTTATTTTCTCATATTTAAACGTCCACAATAATTAGTCACAAGCAATTTTATGACGCCACTGCTTGCCTTGCTGCAGTTTGCGTCAGTACGGTTGATTAGACGGAAGAAGCAGTTTTATCACTTGTATTATAAAAAATTGCTTTTTCAACACATGAATCAGGATGCATTTGATCCCTTCATTTATTATATCGGTATATTCAGTTCAACGTTTATTTTATTTTAAAGCTTCGTATGGACTATAAGAATATTTATATACATATATAATTTCCACCAAGTGACTTGATACTGAACATATACGCAACACGAAACATACTTAACAATATAAATCGATCGGTACATGGGACACTACACATACGAAAAATGAATTTACTAGCATGCACTTTGTTTATGAAAGTGTTCTGGATTAGTTGATATAACTCGATTGCCTAATAAGTAAACATTAATCTGTCAAACTCAAATATTTCAAGTTTCTAATTGGATAAAAAAAATCTTGCCTCCTGAGAATACTAGCTAGCATGTATAAGAGCTTCGATTTGTCGCCTGCTTGCGGCTTTAGAATTTCACGGCACCGCATTTACCGACATCATTTCTTCTTGCACAACCACATTATATTTAAATATTTAAATTTTGTCATAGTGATTATATTTTGCTTGAACATGCAAAATTAAGAATTATGCATGATATAAATCATATAAATCATAACTAATAAGATTCATGTTACTCACCGGTCATTAGGGATCACAGACACTTCCTGGTTAGAATAGTTAATAAGTACAATAACATCGATAATTGAGAAAGTGAATAAAATAGATAATAGTAAATAAAAGAGACACTAACTGATGTTTCACCAGGAATATACACAAAGTATTGTACGGACGCATGTTGCACTGTGTTACTGAATTATCCATTTATACATAGTCAAAATAAAAGAAACTTGATTACGTTTGTTGGTGATTCTTTTTTATTTAGTTGGTCTTTTTGTTTTGATATGAAAAGGGATGCATATTTAGTGTCTTTCAATATTGAATCTAAATCAATAGATATCTGTAAGTGAAGAGTTAAAAATTTCTCTTTTTTATTTTTACTTCAGAAATTAGTATAGTTCTTTAGTAAAATTTCTTACAAATACATATATAAAGAAGATAGCTTGACTTTTCATGACATTTTATATGCTCGAATAATTTTAATATCCTGTAGACTCCATAAGGAGTTCCGTAATATCACTTTTATAAAGGTTTGTATAAACAGTTTTTGTATTAAAAAAAAAAATTGTTACACTAGGTGATTTGCCTTCGTATATAACGCGTTTCCAATGGGACTATGCCAAGTATCCTATCAAGCAATCCTTGAGAAATATTGCGGACATCATAAGTAAACAAGTGGGTCAAATCGATGCTGATTTGAAAACAAAATCGACTACTTACAATAATCTGAAAGGCAATCTACAAAATCTAGAGAAGAAACAAACGTAAATCTTGTTTCATTCTTCCCTAACAATTTCATTTCATCAAGAGGCTTATTTAATTTTTCTTTTCATGTAGAGGAACCTTATTAACTCGGAATTTGGCGGATTTAGTAAGGAAGGAATACTTTATCCTGGATAGTGAATACTTAACTACGCTACTCG
The DNA here is from genome assembly GCA_018907035.1 of Sycobia sp. Sy_11. Taxonomy (NCBI): domain Eukaryota; kingdom Metazoa; phylum Arthropoda; class Insecta; order Hymenoptera; family Epichrysomallidae; genus Sycobia; species Sycobia sp. Sy_11. The sequence continues at coordinate 5,670,806 of JACCIC010000005.1, forward strand.
TCATTGTACCAAGGTATTGATAATTTTTATAAATTTAATTTCTTTTTAGTTCTTTTGTACCTATACCACATGCTAATTTGCGATGTACAGACAAAGTATTCGCGAATGGCATTCTGTGTACGAACACTTAACGGACATGATAGCACCTCGAAGTTCACAAATGATATCAGAAGACGCAGAGTACGGATTATTCACGGTTACACTCTTCAAAAAAGTGGTGGAAGAGTTCAAACTCCATGCCCGTGAGAAAAAATTTATTGTACGAGATTTTACATATAACGAAGAGGAACTTGCTGCCGGTGAGTATTTTCTTAGATTATATTTCTTCTCTAAAAACTTTCATTGAGCATTAGTTTCGCAATTAAAATGATTTGCACAAGTAAAATATCTACATAGGTGTAATTGATAGATTGCTATTACGTTTCTATTATGTTTCTCGCGCTTCTAGTTCTAAATCCTACGTATAAATTAAAATTTTTGACAGTTCAATTGAATAACTCGAGGCCTACCAGTCGGAATAATACTATTCATTGTCGAAAAATTTGAAATTTAATATATTTTTTAACTCGTATCATTAATTAATAATAACCGAAATGGATTTGAATATAAAAAATAACAATATTCATTTATTATTCAGGTAAAGATGAAATGAGCAAACTAGTGACGGATAAAAAGAAACAATTTGGACCTCTTGTTCGATGGTTAAAAGTCAATTTTAGTGAGTGTTTCTGCGCCTGGATTCACGTCAAAGCCTTACGTGTTTTTGTAGAATCGGTTCTAAGGTACGGTTTACCTGTTAACTTTCAAGCAATTTTGCTACACCCGCACAAGAAATGCGCGAAACGATTGAGAGACGTGTTGAACCAGCTCTACGCGCATTTGGATTCATCCGCTACTGCTGGTGGTTCGCAATCTAGCAATCAAGATGTAAGATATTTGATTTTTTAATTATATCTTATAATAAGTATAATTTTGATTGATAATAATGTTTTGTTTCAATTTTTGTAGAGCGTGGATATACCCGGATTAGGATTTGGTCAAAGTGACTACTTTCCTTATGTCTATTACAAAATAAACGTAGACATGGTTTACATTAAAAATTAGTTTGTTTGCGGGATCAATGTACATCTAGCGCACATTCGATATTTTGGTCCATACTATTTTATATTTGTTATTGCTCTAGATGCGTGATCGGGTACATGCCAACATTCAAAATATAATTCAAGAACTTCCTAAATTGTTTAAGTTAAGAGGTATTTTTCAGACATTATTTATACAGAGAAATCTCTTAATTGGTCCTCTTCCAATAATACTGGCTCATCATACTTGAAAAGCTGCACTGTGAAGCTTTTATGTGCGAGTCTTTGTTAAATATTGAGAACGATATTTTTATAGTTATTTCAAAGAAAACTATTTAAAGAATCAGGATTCTTGCGCAATGCATAGCTATTTCAAATGATAGATAAATCTGGTGAAAAAATTTCTCTTAAGACAGTTTTATAGTATTTGTTCCTATTGCTTAATAAAATAAGAAAATTTTAATTATTTTTAAAGAAGCGCTTTAAGCATCTAACATATATGAATTATGAAGAAAAATGAGATATTTTTTCACCAGCAGTATATACTTCTTGAACATAATTTTAGTACAAGTTTTTCTGAATTACTTGTACAATTTACTCTAGTTTGATTGCTGTGTGCACATGTTCCATCAAAGACTCCGCATAATTATTTTAAAAAATCAAATTATTAAAAATGTAAACTTTGTAATTAAACGTAAAATTATTCCGATATAATAAGCGTGCACAGAAAAATGTTGTTATGTTCCGCTTTAAATTGTAATTTAGATGCTTACAAAACACAAACTAGGTAGTATTTTTTGAGAATCGTTGATCGATAATTAAGGTAGCTCTTCAAAAATGGGAAAAGTGGTAGATCAAAATAAAATTAAATGCTTTTATTTTTGAGGTTTTTATAAACAAATCGATATCGTTCAATGTGTGATTTATCAGGCTAATAGTTGATATAATAATGTTTGAAATTCTATTTTAACGTAGGATTATATGAAATCCATGCTGCTGGTGTAGAAAAATCTGGAAAATTGATATAAAAAACGATATATAGAAAAAAAATTTCTATTCTTACTAATATTTTATAGGCTGTGATCATAAGCGGGTAAAACAAAAAAATACTTATTGCAAATACATTCAATATTTAATTTTTTTCTACTCATTATCTTAAAAAGTGTGTGTATTCTATGAAATTTGAATCATAAACATTAGAGCTTACGAAAACTTGTTTTGATTGTTCTTGAAAATAAAAATTGTTTTATAAATAGTTTAACATTATAGTTGCACGATTTAAAAAAAAAAATTTTATTTTGAACTCTTACTTAACTTCAGTTTTTTTGAGGAGCTACTTTAAATAATTTTTATTGCTATGTACAAAAATGGAAGGGATGTGAAACTAGAGGTTTGAAGCCTTTAAAGATATTTCAAAAAGTATTCTTATAAGTAGGTAAGTTTTCGTTAATTTAGATAGTGGACAATATTCCATTTAATTGGACATGTTAATTTCGTAAATCAAAGAGACAGTAGGATTTCATAAACGATATTCATTTATAATTAAGCAATCATTAAAACGTAAACACGAAAAGTATTATGCAAAGAATGGTAGTGGAAATGCAAACTTGTTTTTGCGAATTATTTCTTAAGTTATATTTAATTCGCTTTTTGCAACCATTTTATCATTTTTTACTAATTAAAATTTATAGAAGAACTTTAAACTAAAATAACATAAATAATCAATAATTTTACATCATATGAATATCGTTATGATTTATGTAAAAAAGTGAGTAAAAAGAAGTTGCAAAGGCAAGTGTTGTAATGTATAAAAATGATCTAAGAACGACTGTGATGTCGTCAATCCTCAATAATTATATTATAAATTGTATAATTATAAATAAATATTATGTTCCATTACTATCACTGTTAAAAAAATCGCATTTAAAAGATTTTAATTACAATTTTATTTCCAAAACTTCCTTATACCTCTTAAGAAAAAATTCATAAATCAAAAGATTAGGTATCATACAGCACATTATATTTTATTTTTTAAGATAATATTTCGTATTTATTTTATAAAAATACATGGTTTTGGTCTTTAAAGGAATGCATTGATCATCATGAAAATATTATCCTTATATGTTTGAAACATTACTCGATTTAATAAGATTCTGCAATAAAAATTTTTATTAAAAATATTATTAAATACTCTATTGCAATGATCAACGTAAATATAAAGAAACGAACCTTTAATTCGTGAATATATTCATCCCAACTTTCTTGTTTAATTAATTGTACTGCTTCAATAAGTATCTGGATAACATTATCAGTGTTTCTTTTTAATATTTTTAAAATATCAGTGGTACTTATAACTTCATCACAGTCTCTCCAGCAATCATAATCTGTAGCTATAGCTAGAGCAGCATAGAGTATCCCAGCTTCCTTTGCTAAAGAAACCTAATGAAAATCATTATTAAATAATTTATTAAATAATACAGTTATGAAAAATATAAATATTAATATTAATCTTATAATTTAAAATATCAATACTAAATTGTTTGAAAAATAATAATAATTTAACGAACTAACTTCTGGACAAGTAGTCATGTTAATTAAATGTCCTCCCCACAAGCGAAACATTTTACTTTCTGCCTTTGACGAAAATCCGGGCCCTTCTATTGTTACCATGGTAGCTCCTTTTCTGACTGGAATCTTTAACATCGACGCGGCTTTTTCAAGTATTCCAGCAGTACGAGGATCAAAAGCTGGTTCCATGGGAACATGACAGACGCCTAAAGTATTTATTAATCATGAGTAAATTATGTAATGCATATTTAATGCTAAATTTATATTGACATACCAGAATAAGTTTTAGAACTGCCGTCGTAAAATGTTCCTTTCCTGTGAACAGTTCTATTGATATAACTATCTGGAATAACCAATTGTCCTTTATGAATTGTTTCCGATAATGAACCACAGACGGTACACGCTAAGATATGGGTGCAACCGAGCAAACGAAGGGCTTCTATATTGGCGCGATAATTTACATTACTTGGACTTACAATATGATTAGGGCCATGCCTTGAAACAGAAAAGTAAAGATTATGTTTTATACTATATATACATTGTGATATTACTTTTGGCGAATTTTTATGTTAATATATACCTAGATAAAAGTGCAACGTCAACTCCATTAATAGATCCTTCATAAATATTACTGGATGGGAGACCGAATTCATTTCTTGCATCTTCCTGTTTAATTTCTGAACTGGATTTCAGAATCTGATTGGAGGGATCGTTTAAACCAGTACCTCCTATAATTCCAATCTAAAACATATTTTTATAAGCATGTTTCTTAATATCGACAAATAAAAAATGCGATCTCTATCGCGCTCCGCGAAAAAAGGTTCAACGGAAACGTGCGATTAATTCAATATTACGTATTTGGGGCACTTGGATCAAAATTAATTTCAATTCAAATTTATTAAAGATTAAATAAATAGCTCTAATGCATAGCAAATTTCAAATTACTTTATTTAATAAATAATTTTAATAACAAATTTCTGATAATCCCATTACATTTTTTATTTTAATTTGAAAATGGAATTTCATAACTTGGTACACTTGTTCGTAAGTAATTACACTAGTGACACGTTCATAAAATAAAATTTATAAGTAAACCAAAATTTCATCAGATATGATTACTGTGACTAATTATTACTCACCAGTATATTGAATAATTATTTTACTTTGACGTTTTAATGAATTTTTAATAATATTTATTATTATACGGTCTAGATAAGAATTGTACAGAAATATACATGTATAAAGAGCTCGATTTTCACCCTCGAAAAATCCCGCTGGAATCAATTGGTGACGTGTCTTCGAGAATATATCTCAGTCATAATAAAATCGATGTTGCTCATATATTTAATACATAAATAAAAGAATTGCCAAAATCTTTTTAAAGATTTATAAGCTAATAAGCACTTAATTTACATTAATGTCGATGTATTGATAAAGCCTATCGATATATAATATAGTTATATATTTCACATGATAATTTGTGTATATATAGCTTATTGTAAAGGAATGAACATTTATGAATGGGATTGTAAGAAAATAAGAAGAAAACTGATTGTTATAAAATTATTCTTTACAATGGGTAACCGAGTCAAGCATGTATTTTGGAAACTACGGCGGTTCTCCTAATTTTAATAACAATAATAATTTTGACACATGCAAACGAGCTTTTCTAACGCTACTAATAGCTATAGTTTGTTATTTAAATGCAGAGCGTAAATACTAAAATGATATTAAAATCTGTGAAATTAAAGCATAATTTTCAGTAATATAATTAATTATTAATTGAACAAAAATTATACTAAAATCCTAAAAAGTTATGAAAAAAAGTCAAGTTTTTAAAAACCCCAACAATAACAACTATTATAGAATACTCATTAAACATACTACTATAGAATCTAAAGATATCATATATTAATTATGATCTATTAATTATATTTTTCTACATCTACATAAAATCAATGAAAAAATATGTTTTCAATCTTACATTTCTAACTTTCTTTTATCTACCCAATCAAATTTAAAAACACTATATTTTACGTATAAAGTTTTCCAATTTCTAACAATATTTCAATAAAATTAAAAGTAGCAGTATTTTGTTTAAAAAAAATGTTGAAATGTAATAAATTTCCTAATGATATTTGGATTATATACAAATTAAAATTAGAATTCTCTTTTGATTTATGAATTGAAAGTATTATGATTAAAGAAATAATTATATAATTAATGAATCCATGTATTATTCTATTAATATATATGTTAGTTTTTACATTAGGGATCTCAAAGGCGAGGCTGCAATTGCCCTCCTTGGACTCGGAGGTAAGTATAAGACAGAATTAAGATATACGCGACGGGTTTGTCTTTTAATGTGTCTTTTATCTTTTATGAGTACAATCGATCCTATTATTAGACCTATAAACATTTACCTATTCTATAATGCTTATATCTTAAAACAAAATATCAAACAATCAACATTATTTCAATTTTATAATTTATAGAATTTGGACTTCTTGCATGCTTTAAACATATTCCATACATATATAGTTAAGAAGGCATTTACTTAAACTCAAGTTTGATTGACAACATTTTTCATTCGATTATAAAAATTTCAAAACGAAAATGATATAGTCTTTTCTGTTTATGCAGGCGTAATTCTTTCTGCTCAAACTTATTATAAAGATATAACCTAATATACAGCCGGTCTCAAAGCGCATGTTTCGCATCAGTAACGCATCCAGGAGGGGTGGGATGGAAAATGGAATTGTGATACTGTGCTTCTTCTGCTAATTGACATGTTTCAGCATATTAACAGCAGAAATTGTAATGATAAATTATACATTTTATGAAAAATTAAACAGGTTTCATGTAGATATGCATATTAAAACATTATATAAATATAAATTTACTTAATTAGTACAGTAATAGTATAGTTTTATACACAAACCTTAATCTTGTACTTGTCCATGTCGTATCGTCGATTGTCGTCCGGGACGACTCGTCCCACCCAAAGTATATATAGTTCACGTCTTTTTCAACAGTTGCGCTCTTTATCAAGGTCTACTTAAAAGGCATTCCACCGCAGATTGTATTCATATATACACACACACATATATATATATATATATATATATATATATATATATATATCTAATAGTGAGATACGAGAGATATTGGACCAATCTTTTAAAAATGATGGACGAGGAGTTATAACGCCTGAGTTACAAAAACCTGACGAGTAAATTATAGGTTTTACCTATACTATCTGTGCTTCTGATTAATTCGCTCACCTGATTTTGCGGAAAATTTGAGTATTTATGTATTTGGAACTGCTGAATGCGAATATCATAGTGGCTTTTGGAACAATTTGGATTTTCATAGGTAAAATCATAAAACAAAATCCAATGAAATGCTGGTTTTCAAATTTTTCTCGAAAATACAAAATCAAAAAATGTTAAAAATAAAAATTGTAAATTTGATCAAAATATATGTTTTTTATTGTATATTTTTTTACAAACAGTACTTCTCGAAAAAAAATCAAAGGTAACATCAGAATTTCGTATTGACTAATCCGAAGTTTTTCCAAATTATATAAAAGTAAATAAATTTCTCTACAAATATAGAAAAGAATATTGACAAGGTTTGAAAAATATAAAGTTTCTATAAAAAATGTTTCATATAATCTATGTATTTCCCGTCATTGTGTTTTTGCAGGTTCTTGTCATCCTGGAGTCGAGTATACATTTCGAGATACTTTCTTGTTTGCACTTACATGTACAAGGGTAAAAAGTGTATTTTTTGTGTATTTTAGAGGCAGAATGCGAATCCGAAGGTCTTTTATGTTAGCGTTTAGAGTATTATTTAAATTGCGCTGCTTCAATAAATAACAAACATGTTAATGCATTTTATATATCGGAAAATTTGACGAAAAATTTTTGTTGCGAACATGTAGATAGGCGGAGATGGAAGATAAATAAATAAAAAATGAAGTTGAATATTATGCTTCAAATCGTCTATTAATTTCATATATCTATATTGTAATCGTCTATTCTGTCTAGTATAATTTATTGACAACCTCCATTATTTTTTAAATTGTAATTATTTAAGACTTATTATAAAATTTCAAATGATATTTTCTGTTTAAACCTTCATTATTCATTCTGAATGATTTATATATAAAATATTTTTATATAAATAAACGTTAGAACAGTAAATGGATGAGCTTTTTTAAAGTATATGGCAAATTTTGCGATGATTATTTTTGAGCTTTTCATTGAAACTAGTCAAAATAATGAAGGTACAAACGTACATTTTAATTTTTAATTTTACAAAAATATTAATTAATGGTGATAGTTGAACTACATGACAAGTTCGGCGACAGTTATATTGGAGTTTTTTATTTAAAATAATTAAATCTGCATTTCTAGAAGATGATCTGGAATTGATCATTCTGGAAGATCTATTACATGTTTTTTTTTGTATGAAATTTGGAAAAGTAAAGCAAAATTAAAAATAAATTTAGGAATTAGGAAAATCTTTATTTAATTTATTGGTTTCACTCAATAAATTATACATTCATTTTGGGTCTATTTTCAGCGATTTAAAAAACGGAAAGACTAAAGTATTGTTGACTGTACACAAATAAATGTTAAAAACTATATGAATCCATCTATAAAAATGAAATATTAACAAAATTGGAAAAAGGTTTCTGAACATAAATATTATTTATTACATTTTTAAAAAAATAATTAATTTTTATAATTAAAGATTTTAGAAATCTATTTATATATTACAAAATACATTTATTTATTATAATATCTAATTATATATTATAATTATTAATTAATAATAATTAGCCTTAGTGTTAGCCACTACTATATTATGCGTAATCAGCATCTAAAAAAAACAGAAACAAAACTACACAAATTTTCAGACAAATCAGATGTGAGTGCTTTTTGAAAGTACACCCAAAAACCTCTAAACGGATTGTCAATTTTTTTTTCTCCAGAAATATCGCTTGTACTTAAAACATGTATAAAAAACGATATACTTTACTGAAACGTACAACTATTGTTTGAAAAATTCTTTAAATTCTTCTTATTTTCCAAGATAAATCTAAAAAACCACACACCATTTTTATGGTTTTTGTATTGGTATCTTCCTCAAAAATATTACATATACGCTGCGTGCTTGAACTTTTTATGTTCTTTTGAAATATAAAATATCTTTTATATGTAAAAACTAGGTAAAATGCATAGCTTTCAGTATAATTTACGTATATTTAATTGCTTTTTCTAATTTCCTGTTATAATTACTTACATTTTACTTACATTTTTTTCTTTTATAATTACTTAATAGAAATTTGAAATCTTGCAATGAACACCAGGGCTCTTTTTATATCGATAAGATATATACGGTACTGAGTATTGCTTGTTGCGCCACCTCTTTAAATATGTCAAAACCTAATTTCTCTCTTTTTTATCTACTAAAATAGTGAATATAGTACCATGGGAGTTCGTGAAATCTAAGAATTTACTTCGAGGTTTTATTTCATCTGCATGATTCGTAGAACGATGAAACAAATTTTATTCGATCTATTACTTTGACCTACAAGTGGCGAAACTCGAATTATGAACGTAATTGTCAGATAGAATTTCTAATAATTACTTTCTTTGAAAGCACAAGGATCACGGGAAGCAGAAGACGCATATATACGAATTTTCTTTATTTATTTTACCCTACTTCGAGAAATGTTATGAACTCTTAACAAAGTTTTGCTACTTCTGCTTGTAACATTTCAAAAGATATATGCAAAATTTTGTAACATTAACACTCTATAACGCAAGTTGAGAAAATAGGATGAAGAAGTAGTTTTGGTAGTTTGGCATGGTGCCGCGATCGGGTTATAGTGCACTCTTATGAATTATATTTTGGTAAGCTATTATTAAAAATATTAAAAACTAAATATTATTTTAAATAATATTAACGATTATCCGTTAAATAATATAGAGATGATTCATAATTGAAGGCGATCCATTAATGTTTGGACATAAACTAATCTGCTGTCCTCATTAGGTTCGAACTACGATATATACAAGCAATAATTTTCATCAATAAGTCATTTGCTTGATAAATTTAATGATTTTTTTAAAAAGCTGACCCGACATTATCCATCGCACAATATTCTTTTTATACGTTATTAATAATTTAAAATTTTTTACTTTTATATTTTTATAGCAAATGTTACTTTATTATATTAAATGGTTTCAAAAGAATTATAACGTGTAGTGTATTAATATTTTTAAGTTTAATTAAGACTAAACTTATTGGAAGTAGGCGTAAAATTAATACTTGCGCAATTGAAATGAACTAATATCGTCGACTTGGCAAATAATACACAGAGTTTACATGGAATAACTTAATAAAAAAGGGTTGCAATGTATTATAATTTATTACTATTTGGATGATTTGAAAAATCTACGTTAATGTTTTACTAATAATAATATGCTTTATCTTTACTTCTAATAATTTTTTGCTTTAGCATTTCTAATCAAAATCTGCAAAAACTTTCGTTACACCGCTATCCTAATTTCCTGCTAAAATTATTATAATGATTGCTTTTATCAATCTATTGTATTATTCTATTTGTCGAGAGAAATGCAATGAATGATGAGCGTTTCGAGTGCTTATTCGAATCAGCCCAAGTCATAGTCGATACGTCAGCGATCTACCTCGCCGCTCAAATGAGACAGCGTAAATCACGATAAAAATTTTATTTTAGCGAGATTTACAAATTTTGTTTAAAATACTTTTTTATAAACTCAAAATTGTTTCATATACCATCATTTATATACGTTTTTACTATTGCGTTATTAATTCAGACAATTTCATCCAAAATATTCAGGTTTAGAAGTTCAAAATATTATTTCTTCAACCTTTCCCTATATTTGTTATAAATTTCCCATTACAATTGAATCAAAAATACTATAAAAAAATTGTTATACCGAAATACAATGGTGACATATTTCTGCGAATTGTTTAGAGTGACTCTAAAAGTATTGTAAGTGAACTTAGATATATTGTAGTACAATATGAAAAAATAATTTTACGAGGATAAATGACAGCTGGGGTAAAATCGCAGTTGAAGCACGCGCGTTCGCGCGCACTTTTAAACCCAGTTTCTGTTATGCGGAGGTACTTTACATTGATTCAGCAGAGGTACGTTGCAGATCGCTGTAGTCCTGAAAATTATTGCAAGTGAACTTATATGTATTGTAATGGACCATTAAAAAAGTATTTTACGAGGATGCGTATAATCCAAATGGTTAGGATCTACGGACGTTTATTTTTGTCGCTACACAGTTTAAACTTTATGCTGGCCTAATTTCAGTCGGGAATAAGTAGCTAAAAAAAATTTTTTTCACATGTTCGGGCGTCTGGCGTTGCCACATCCAGACGAGGTGCCGCAGCGGACGATCGTTACGCTTTAGAGCACATTCGAACGTATCATCTGAACTAATTTTCGGTCGAGGATAAATTTATGATAAAAAAAATGTCGCTGGCTCTCAAACCATTAATGTCCCGCCTCACCCGTGTTGCTATATATATAAATTAATCGTGCTTGTGAATGGAGTTTTAGGCATTAAAAAAAAAAAAAAGTGAATAAAAAAGATATAAAAATTGATGCATTCAATTTTTCTACTATCACATATTCATATTCTATTGTTCCCATATTACTTTTCGATTTACAAGTAGCATAATAAAACTGTAGATTATGTGTTTATAATATATAATTATATTGGATTATTTGTACATTTTTATGAACTTAGCAATATATTAGATATCTTTACGAGGATTTTTAATTATTTACGATGTGCGGAGTCTTATAGTGTTCTTATATAACTTTTACCATCTCTGCTTTTACTGGAAATTTCATCTATAAATAAACAATTACTCAAGAACTTGTGGTTTGAACTTGTCGTTATTTGCATGAACTGTTATACGGAAGAAATTGATATAAAAATGTAACGAATACCAATGGAATATTCTTATCGATTCTTCTAAATCAAAATTTTAAATAATAAGAGGTACAAGGAGGGTCTATTGCTAAATATTCTGATCGGATTTATAGTTTTTACTGATAATTTAGGGTAAATTTTAAGATATTTGACTAAAAAAGTAGATAAAAGTTATTTGGCAATACTTACAGTGACTTTTGACGAAAATTGAATTTTCATGGTGAATTTCATACAAATTGTATAAAAATCACGTGCTCTCTAATTTATCCCGGGAAATAAGAAAACTTGTAAAAAAACGTTTTCAACAAAAATTATAGATCTCAGCAAAGTACACCTTTGTTCTATATATTTTTTTTCGATACAAGCGATATTTCTGGAGAAAAATCGAACCATTCCGTTTCGCGCGTCTTCGAGTCTTTTGAACAAACTAATATAATTATATGATGCGATGACAGTCGGAATGCTTTCATATATATATATATATATATATATATATATATATATATATACACTCCCTTGCCACTATAGAAACAGAACAGGCATATAAAAACTTGAAATATTAAAATCAAAATGAATTTTTTTAATTAAGGACCTTGTAACTGCGTTTGGCATTTTCAAGCTCATTTCTACAAATTTATATATATGTAAAATTTATATAAGAACAATAAAATAATTGACGCGGGTGACGACACTGCTATTTTATAACTATATATTAAATATGACCTATTAGTGCGTCTAATACATTTGATAAGCCATTTTCTCGCCTTCTTTTAAGCCTTGAAGTTTTTATTGCGATCATTATTATATACGACGCGTTTTCCTAAAATTTTCGGACTCTTTGTTGGCAAAAAAAGAACCAACTCCTATATATACGCAGTCGGCCCTATTAAGGTCGCAAGTCCGATCGACGTTCGCACAATGAATTAATCCAACACATGTCTTCCAGTTTCTCCGCCCACCTAACGAACATCCACTGAAATGACATACATTAAGTACAGCGGCGCGAAATTGGCGCAATAAAACGGAAACTTTTCTCGCGTTACACACACACACACACACACACACACATATATATATATATATATATATTATATACCGTCGCGCGACCGTGCGCGCAGCGAGCTGTTGCAGTACATACTATCATTGTAGCCCAGAAAACGTAACTCTTGGCCACGTGACATGTACATAATTTCGATGGTAGCGTGAAAACAAAATGATTACAGAAGATCGATCCGACAAATAAAAACAAGAGACGCCCTCGAGGCGCGGGCGCTGCAAAAAAGTATCTAGAGCGTGCGAGGGTTGGGCGCACGCCCGCAGACGCACGGCCGTGTACAGCGCGACACACCCATGCGGCGCATCGTAACATAATTCATCTATTGCGATGCGGCCGACGCTACAATCTCTCCGACGGTTATATACTTATAACGCTGCTCTGCTCGGCGCAGTGCGACCAAAGCGTCGTTTCGATCGTTGGAGATGGAAAATTCGTAGATTTTATCGCGAGTTCGAACGAACATTGCGCATTTGACGTAAAAACGATTCTTATGCGTGAGAATAGAGAAATTAAGAAAATATGAGAGAATTGTACGGAATTTCGAGAAAATCAGGTAAGACGGGATCGCTGATCGGAAGCTCGGCCTAGCGAAATATCAGAACATTAGAGTACAACGATAATAATCATTTTTACACTTTTGACACATTTTCTATTCAAAATATATGCCAAGATAAATGCCTCGTTGTCTCGCACGTTATGCGATTTGCGTGGGGACAAGCGATCGATTATTACCCCATGGGTTTTGTTGATGAATCCGTCTGCTTGTGCTTTTCGAGGCGATGATGGCGATTATCGACTCTTCGTGCAAATTAAATTTTCTCGTCGATAATATCGAGAAAAACGATAGTTTCTCAATTTACAAGTCTCGAAATGTGCACGAAGATGGCGAACAAACTTTTTGCGGCAAAATTTGTAGATTTCCATGACGGTCTCGTAAAAATACATCGTTTGTCCATTATTATTTTTTTAGATGCGAGTATCATTTAAAGATTTTACAATTATTGTACGTCGGGATACACGGAACTCTGAAGCATATCTGTATGATATGATGCAATGTTCGGTTGGTATATCCCTAACGCGCGCGGACGTTTTTTCTTCATCTTTAGATTCATCGTATCATCATAAGTTTCAGAAATGCTTATCTCTCTGTGCGTGATTTGTTTCGACGAATATAAAGATCTGTAAATTTTATAATTTAAACATTTTCTTGTTCTTTAATATATAATATAATCGAAATTGCGAAAGAAAAGTACAACGTATGCGCGGCACATGAGTTTTTCGTATCGTCGTTTTACCATGCATAATGAGATTTGCGCCAAACGCCAGCGCGATATTATCGTAATCATGTGCATTCTAAACAATATAAATATTCAAATTTACAACAGTATCGAGTGAAGGGACTTAAGCAGAATTAAAAATATTATTATTTCGTAATAATTATTCCGGAATATATTTCGAAAATATTCCAATATATACATACTACTTGTACATGTATTGTACGATGGATTATATCAAATTTTACTTTACATCTCAAAAGAATTGCTACTTTTTTTATTCATAAGTATATATGTGTGTGTGTGTGTGTGTGTGTGTGTGTGTGTGTGTGTGTGTGTGTGTGTGTGTGTGTGATAATGTGAATAATATAATTATAATAGATAAATCTTCGGGCATGAGTATAATAAGGCGGAAAACGAAATGAATTTCCGCACAATTGGAGCTATCGAGAGCTATTATATCTCGTGCAACTTGAGCACGAGCATTTTATTTATACTTTAAGTTTTTTGTTGTAAAATTAAAGAGAATTTAAAATGAAAGAGCTGCCCGGTTCAATATGGACGAAAAAGCCCCGTGAGAAGAAAAAAAGTCGAGATCTTCAATGACGACAAAAAAAAGTCCCCTTTGTGACGAAAGTGCGCCGTATGTGCTATCCGCGCGTGCAAGTTTTGCTGAAGGACCGCTATACCAATGCATATGAGTACACGAGTACACCCAAACCCGAAGCCAAAAGACAAGAAGCCTCGCCCGCCAGGATCAACGGGACGATCGCGCGGAGATGAGCAGTACGAACCATCGGCCGGTGCTGTACGGCAGTGCCATCAGAGGCCAGACGAGCGGTCCATTCGTCCATTCATTCGTGTAATTCATCTCTCGCGCGCGTAGATATATATATATATGTATAGAACGACCATACCTATATGGTCTCCCCTCGCTTACCTTACCCCCTCCCACCATCCCTCCTTTCGTCTCTCTCTCTCTCTCTCTCTCTCTCTCTTTGTATTTCTCCCCTGTCCGTAGACCCCCTCTCTTCGTACTACTGTGGCACTGTCCTATATACAAAATCGAGTATAACAAAACGCATTCGCCTTTGTGATGTACGAAGGTATACGTATATATATATACCTACATAAGTACGAACGTCTTTTTCTCCTCGATGCCTTTTCATCCGCGATACTTCCTCCTCCGTGCTTTCAAAAAGGATGTGTATATATAATACGCGCCTGCTGGTGCACGCATTATATATACATATATATAATATGCATACGGCGCTTTACGAAAGTGCTTTGTTCCTGCATAAACCTCGATCCTACAAACTTTCAGTGGAGCCTTTCCTTTCTGTTTCACCTTTGCAGAAATTTTTACCCGAATTTCATTTGATTTCGATTATATAAAAATACTGGATAGTTCGTGGATTATATTTTTACGCGTGTATATGGAAATTAACACGGTTAAGAAAAGGCTACAATATTTTCTCTCATATACGAGAAGGACGTGAAGGACAAAAACCTTCAAATATACGTTTAATTTATTGTTACAGTCAAATTAGACTTATAAAAATTATTGCAATAAATTACAAGGAAGAACGTCTTGTTAATGTGAAATGTTGTGCGTTCGTTAACGCGCCCTGCCTGTGTCAACGCATTGCAATAAAACCAATATCCGAGGCGCAACGACGGGCGTACGCAGATGGGCCCGTTTCAGAGAACTGAAACAATGCGTTTGTTTCGGATCGCGTTATAAGAACGCGCGCGTATAATGAATTAATTGATTATTATCAGGCGAAGATCGCTGAATTTAGATCCAGCGAGATTAGGTTACCATTGTACGAAATTCGCCGTAGTGCGCGCACCACGCAGTCCATTTCTCCAAATGGAATATTCTGAAATAATACGTAGTATCAGCATGTCCATAATCTCTCCTACGCATAGCGGCGAGTGTAATAAAAATTTTCCCCCGATGCGACGACATTCTCACGCATAAAGAAACTGTACGTAATATATATATATATACAGTTACAGTCGTATAGCAGATCAGTCGAGGTGAACGCAATCACGACACAATAAAACACAATATATATATATATATATATATATATATGAGGGCCTTTCTCGATCAGGGAGACATTGAGCGCGCGCACGCGCTTCGAGCACGGCACAAGGGTGGGTTCCAGCATAAAATACCTCCATCTATATAGAAGCCGCGCAGCTGCGACGGGTGTGAGCTGGTGTGAGAGAGCATCGGCATCCCAGCTCTTGTATAGCGGTTTATGTTATATACATATATACATATGCATATATACACAAAGTGGCCCCAAAACCGCTGGGAGCACAGGCTGTAATAGCCTGTATAGCGCGGAGGATCAGTGCGCGCAACCGATTCTCAATTCCTGAACGAGAACGAAAGTGTTGCCCTTATTCACGCACGAAATAGTATGGAAACGTTGTTGGCTAAATTATTCGCGGGTCCACTGTCGGCAGATGTCGCCGGATTCGCCGATCGGCGCGGCGATCTGTGCATACGTAATGAACTATTAGCGGTATAATTTTTCTGTTCCACCAGCCCTGTATACCTATAGCAATAATTAAATGCGCGACCGATCGATGCGCGTATTTGTCCCGCTACCATCCCGAATTACGCGCTCCTGTACAGCTAATAACGAGGCTAAAGGACTTTTCCGAGGATTTTATCATTTTCTATAGATTATGTTATGTTTATCGATTTCGCATATTAATTTTTCAAACATCCAAGACCCGTACGAAGTCAGCACGTATGCATCAGCTGTGGTATAGACGGGTGCGGTGGGCTGCGCCGACTGCGTCTCCCGCACCTGTTGATTCGTAGTTGTTTATCCGCGAAATTCTACGTATACATACGTATACACTTTTCTTATTTGTCATGGCAAAATGTTTTTTTTTTTTTTTTTTTTTTTTTACAAAAAGGCTGAACAATCGTTGTTAAAAGTAGGATTAATAATTTGCGCAGGGAAAAAGATAAACGCGCGTAGGATTATCTGAAAATTACATCGCGTAATACGGCACGACCGCGATGCGATTTTATACGGTATAATTTTGACTGAAAAATTCGTTTCGTATATATATATATATATATATATATATATATATATATATATATATATATATATATATCTGTGTGCAAAATTGCAAGTTTTTATCCAACTATAAAACGTATATCTGATTCTGACGCGCTCTTTTTCATACATTTGCAATTGTTGCGAACGCGAGCTTAGAAATATAAAGAAGAAAACAAAAAAAAAATTTTCTATGCTCTCATTCGATGTTACGTCTTCAAATTACCACGGCTCTCGTACAATGCAGGCCATATTTATATAAATGAACAATGACGAGGTCAATGCATCTTTAATTACACGCCGAGTCTTGGCTAAATACATACATTGACATCTACGGGGACACCTGATGATATTAATATTGTCATTATGTTCGACCTCGAGTTTAACGTAAATTTTCCATGGAGCGGCATGGATGCGATTCAAACGTCCAATTTTTACGAAAATGATCGAAGCTGAGGCTTTAACCGGGTTTCACTCGAGATGATTGTAATCGAAAATATATTATGGTATGTAATGAAGCATATATATATATATATATATACGGATTTTTCAGTGACAGATACAAATGTTTAAGCAAATTAAAAATGATCTGCGGTTTCTCGTTCACTTTTATTGCACGAAATTTTCGTTAAAAATTAATCTTGAAATTGTTTTTGACTGAAAATTTCAGTTGTAATTTGTGTTCGTTATCACCGTAGCCACGATCGTATTAGTTCAACATTCGAACTGGATATAATACTCGAGATAGTAACTACTCCAAAGGCAATTATTAAGATCCAAATGGCAAGTACTGTCGATATTAGTCAGATATATACATTACACGATGATTTTTATCTATATAACGACACTTATATCGTTTGGGCAATTTTTGAAAATACGCACGCGGAGTAAGTTTCAAACTCATTTTTCCTCGGATGTTTCTATATTATAAAAAAATAACGTCCCTGTGTTATTCGTTCGTGTGTGTGTGTGTGTAATTCCGTTGGTGCTTAAAAAAAAATCTATGCCATGTAGAACTATTAGGGCTTCATGTCCGTCGTCGTCATAATTTTAAATCTCTTCGTATCTATCTATATATATACATACATACTATGTATATATATATATATAGTCTAACCCGCGCGCGTTACTCTTATCTCGTGACAGCGCGATTGGGAAACGTTTTTCCGATATTCTCTCCCTATGTATCTATATATCTATATATATCGTACGCGTTGAAAAACTCCGTTTCTCGCACCCCTTAAATCTCGCGCAACATACAATGCTAATATAAACAACTTCATTCGACGGAATAAACACGAGCGCGGCAACGGGGAGCTCTCTCTCTCTCTCTCTCTCTCATAAATTTTAGCGCGCCCATGCGCTTCTCATATTCACTCGTGATGCACATGCGTATGCATGCATATAAATACATACTAATAATGCGCGCGCGTATGCGTGTCTATATGCGCGCGTGCGCGTGTATGAGCGCATTATGTGTCCGAGTCCGCGACGAGGGTCGCGACGGCGCGGCGTCCGGCGTCGTTCGCTTTTCGCTGCAGCGCGCCCGGCTGTATATATATATATATATATATATAATATATCGCCTGGCGCTGCTCGGCGTCCGCTGGCGCGCGGGCCGGCGGCTGCGTGCGGAGCGCGCGACCACGAGGAGCCGTTTAGCTCGGTTCAGTTCAGGCGCGCCGGTCGCGCGTGCAACATCGCGATTCGTAGATAGATAGAGAGACAGAGAGAGAGAGAGAGAGTAAGAGAGTCCAAAAGTGCTTGCCCAGCGACGTTTTATTATAATAAAGCAGTATATATAATAGGAGCGAGCGCGCGCGGCGGTGGCAACTCGCTGGTTGCGGCTGCATCGCTCGCCGGCCCAGCCTCCGGATTTCTTCTTTTCGACTTTCGGTGAACTGCGTGCCGGAGAAAAGCTCTGTTTTAATATACGTAGGCGAGCGTGCACGAGTTGCAGATACGGAATACCGCTGGGACTGATGATTAGTGACCGCCGGCGAGCACGTCGAACGACGCAAATACATACACATGTATAATAACAACAAATCTTAAGAGTGGAATTTTCTCTGTGGCACGGAGGTAAGGATTGAGAATTTACGTAGCCGCTGCACG
This sequence comes from Sycobia sp. Sy_11, assembly GCA_018907035.1. Taxonomy (NCBI): domain Eukaryota; kingdom Metazoa; phylum Arthropoda; class Insecta; order Hymenoptera; family Epichrysomallidae; genus Sycobia; species Sycobia sp. Sy_11. Next base: position 5,690,003 of record JACCIC010000005.1, read on the forward strand.
CGATATACGTATACGTGTATTAATCGGGGAGGGATTTGGGAAACTGGCGATAATTCCGATAAACGAGAGAAAGACCAGGGATAAGTAATACGGGGCGAGGGCGCGGGTTGATCCGGCCGTCGTTGCGCGCGCCAGTGATTGTGATAGCTCGCGATAAGCCGGCCCGACGGTTCAGAGGTCATTATGCAATTACACGAAGACGCGGTGATAAAGTTGAGCGTGGCGCGGGGAGGAGGGGGCAGGGGGTGGGGGGAGGGGACGTGTAGAAGCGCGCGCGCGCGCGACGAAATTGGTGCGCCGTATACGTAAAGTGGATAAAGCCTCTGGCGTCCTTCCTCCATTCGACTTTTCTCACCCGAGCGGATTGTAGCGCACATCCAATTTGCTCGGGAAACGCGGGCAAAAGTTTATATATACATATAATATATATTATTCGAAACTCTACCCAGTAGATTAGGTCGAAGGTGAGAGAAAGACAGGCGTCGTCGGGGCTCGGGCACGCACCCCGGTGTGTATGTGTGTATGCGTCCCCCCTTTTTTTCCTTCCACGGCGAAGCCTCGTTCTGTGTATTATTTGTATTGTCACGCCGTATAGGAAAAGAGGAAGCTGGCGCGTATCTGCGAGACGCCGAGAAGTGAGAGAGAGAGAGAGAGAGAGAGAGGCGCTTTTCGTGCGCGGTCATCAATTGAGCTTAATTATTACCGATCGTCTCTCTTTGATGGTCATTAGTGCCTAGCGCGCGTGAGTCAGGGGAGCGAGCGCGAGTGCGCCGCGGCTCCTCTTTTTATTCCCGGAATCCCGTGTGAACGGGCGCCCCCCGATCCCGGGATCCGTACGAATATTCCGCCTCGGATCATATCCGATGGTGCGCCGTTGCCCGCAGCTAACAGCACATTGGGATTTTGTCATTGTGACGTCTATAATAGATCTGGCATTGTCGTATTCTAATGATTTGAAGAAGAAGGAGAAGAAGAAGAGAAAAAAAATTCGTTCCAATTACTTGGCAGGCTTAATTGGTAAATTGTTTTACGTATATAGCGGACAATGTAACGCACGGCGTAAAAAAACAATCTACTTGCATAGCGTGGCCGTTCGTTCTGTACCAAGAGCCCGATGATTTTTATTCAATAGGTGCTGGCAGATTTTCGTCGATCTTACAATAATTATGTAATCGGAGGTCAAGATTAATTCGATATTCTTATAAAAAAAATTATTATTTTTTTTTTTTTTTATTAATCAAAGCACAGTCATGTACTGCTATATATCTATGTCTAAAACCATAAACTTTTTGCAATTTTTGCAATTTTAACATTTTGAATTTTGATAAAATGAATTTAGAATATGCTAGAACAGATCGAACGTATCTAAGTCTTTCGTTAATCGTGTAAAAATAGTCGGTTATTAAGAGGAAAAGAACACGCCTCTGTTATTTGTAAAACTTTACATAATAATAAAAAAAATTCATCAACGCCATAATGATGAACGCTCTTTGATTAGAATTTGCGCAACTCGCTACTTTCCATACTTCAAAAAATATAATTATCTCGATTTAGATATAATTTACGAGTCTCTCGGAAAATCAATACCGGCCTTTATTATTATCTACAATATATTTTCGAATAAGCAATGAACATATCAGCTTATATACACAGGCCCTTATCACGGGTAATAAAGAAGTCGCACGCCACACACACACACCCACGTGCGTACGCGTATCGAGAGAGAGAGAGAGAGAGAGAGAGAGAGACTTATATCATGCATATATATTGTTCACGGACGCGAACGCGAACTTTTATACACCGGAAGTGATGTTTTAAAAAAAAATAAAATGTAAAAGTAAATATTCGCGACGCATATATACATAAAATATATAAGCTTATCGCGGGATAATATCGTCCGACGAAGGAAAAAAGCGAATAAAAGGACTGCGGCGTCTCTGTGTACGTGTGCGTGTGAAATATCCTTCCTTCTTTCTCCGGGCTTGTAACATAGAGAACGTCGCCGGGGCGCCGGCACATTATGGGGGTAGCGTGCGATCGCAGCCCCTCGCGTTTACGAGCCGACGGGCAAGATCGATAGACTTGTGTATATGTAGGGGCGCGTGCGAGCGAGTAAGAGAGAGAGAGAGAGAGAGAGAGAGAGAGAGAGAAGAGAGCGTGAAACGCGAACCGGTGCGCGCGGTGCGGCGGCTCCTTCGTCTTTCGCGCGTGTACACACGCGCTGCGCGTTACACGCGGGATCGTAGCGGTGCCGGCTGCGCGATAAACTCACCCTGTATTATCCCATACTTATTCGTAATTCGCGTAACGCCCCGCGCGCCCACGGCAGTCATTCTCTTTTTATCTTTCCAGAGGGTCGAATATCATCGGCTGATCATCGGACGCGGCCGCAGCGGACAGCCACGAACGACGGGCCGCCAGGCCGTCCGGCTGGTGGGGGCGGCGGACCTTCTCTCCCGCCTCCGGTGGCTCGGGCCCGCGTGGAGGGCGTCGCGCGTCGCGGCATGAACGGGCCGCCGGCGACGCGCGCGACATGAGCAGCCCCCCCGGCACCGGCCGCGGCAAGGGTGCCCGCCGCCGTCGCGTCCTCCGACCGCCGTCGACGCCGCCGCTGCTGCTGCTGCTGCTGACGACGCTGACGATGGTGGCGGTGGCGCCGCGCTGTCCCGTCGGCGCCGGCGCGGTCACCGTCGTCGGCCATCGCGCCGACGACGAGTACGTCCTCGAGCACGAGGTCGATTACGAGGGGGCGCTGGCCGAGGCCAGAAATCTCAAGCTCTATCCAGGTGAGAGGGACTTGTCGCATATATACACACCGATTAGATATAGTTTCCTTTTTTTTTTTGTTGTTGTTGTTTTTATTGCTTTATCGCTGCCTATTTTCGCCCAAAGCGTATATCTATGCAGACACACACACACACACACTCACACACAGTTTTTGCGCCCTCCGTGAAATACAGTGAATTACGAAATGTGAAAAGTATTTCTCCTTTGTTCCTTATCCCCACATTTATATGTATTTACTGCGGGCAGTTGGTGAGAACGGGAAATGTATGGAGAAATGATTAAATAAGAAAGAGCCTTGTAAATAATAATACAGTTTGCAACACAAACGCATGCGCACGCGCACGTACGCGCGCACGCGCTCACACAGACACGCACAAAAAACGTGGAGCTCTATCGATGTGTCGCCAAAGCATTCACCACCTGTATATGGTGCTCGGCGCATAAACGGTTCGTCTTTTTCTTATAAAGTACACACACAGGAAGTAGTTAATGCGGGATAAGATATATTATATATATATATACATATATATAGTTTAAGGGTCGCTCGTGTACACGTTATATTATGCAACATATCGTTTCCCCGTAAATTTGCATTATCCAAAGCCAAGTTTAACGTTGATTTCCACTAGTTTCAATAGTTTTGCGTTTTTATAATTTATTTTTTTACCATTGTATAATGTAACGGACAAAAATTTGGAACTATCGATCAGCGAGTGAACGAACGTTTTCGCCACCCCTGCAATCAATACAACAAGCATCATAGACCAATGAAGTTTTTTTTTTTAAATATATGTATCGTTAAATGAATATTTAATGCTCACGTTGAAAAAATGTAACGTCCGTATCAATTGAGTTCAAGTAAATTGTATACCACATCTGTATGAGCCTCGAAACCGAGTTAAACGCTCGTCTAATGCAAATTATAATTTATTCTTTAAATAATTTATTTCACTCCACATATAATAATAAAATTTTCAATTGAGAAATTTTTCATTTAGTTCAAGAGCATTTGATAAAAGAAGTCTTATTAATAATCATAAACAACAGAATAATAATAATGAATTATATTGACTACATTAAATACAACGCGTATTGTGCCGCTCAGAACAATGAAGACAATAATAATAATAAAAAAAATAATAATCAGAAGGGATTCTTTTTTCTTTCATAAAATTCGTTGTGACATCCCATAAATATTTACCGCCGTACGTCTGAGGTTGTGTATTAAATGCGAGTTAAATATAGAAAAATAGTTTGAATTACTGTCTCCAGAACTAGAGCGGGAGATTTTTAAGATACATGAAATAACAAATAAAATGAGCGAACTCGTTCTTTCGCTGAATAATGCGTCTAGTTTCAAAGAGCCCGCGCATCGTACACGCGGGAGAAAAGCGTTATAAAAGAATAAATAAAAAAAATAATAATAATAATAAAACGACGAAAGACGATACTCGAGGTCAAATTTGAAGAAGAAGGAGAGGAAAAAAGATCAGGGCATATAATAATAAGTATATACATAGTTGCAACGGCCCGCTTTAACGCGGAATAATCGCGTAAACGCCTCCGATAGAAAATAATCATTGAACGTTTTTACGCGCGGCTACGATAAGTTCATAAATATATTCTGCGCGCACGTTGTATACACGCGCCAGATCCGCCCCGTCCGTGTGCGCTGCCGAAGCTCGCGTTGCGTAAACGTCGTCCCGACGGCGCAAAGTAACGGTAATGCAACAATCTCAGTTGTTACGGTACGCGCACGGTCGGGACTTAACAGCGATCATTCGCGCGCCACCGCCTACGTTCGTCCATTGGCGGGACTGTGCCTGGGACTTGATAAAGGACGCGAGCGCAGCGCGTCGTCCCGCGGGTCGAACGCGACCGTCGCCGACGGCTTGTGTTACGCGTGCGAATGATAATCGCCCGTTGCGGTGGAGCGCGTCCGTACGCATATGTCGACAATGAGGGGAGGGGGGGGGGCCGTTTAGAAATTGCGTAGAGCGCCGATTTGTCGATCGTTTTTTTTTTTCTTTTTACCCCCTGCCCGGTCGGAGTAGGTGGCGAATCGGCGTGACGCTCGATTTGACCGTGTTTGACTCGCTCGCCAGATAAGATTTATCAGACCGATAAAATTTTATGTTAAACGGGTGCATCATTATATACCCTTCGAATATCGTGAAGATGTAATTGGTAATTTTGAAAAAAGCGAGAACGAAAGGGAAGCCTCGGTTCAGTAGATTAAATCCAGGTAGAATATTTTTGGCATTGAACAAGATTCATTATTCTGCTTTATATCGATAGAATTATTTTTCATGGTACTTCCTTCCTTCTCAGCATTTTAAATGTCGTAAATAAAGTTCTAGGACATAAATAAAACTAACTAAGCCTCTTAATGTTCGTTAATTTTTAACAATAAAATAACGCTTAAACGTTGAGGTCGACGCGACTTCAGAACGTGAACCGGTATAAAACATCTTTACTAACTATTATATCTTGTCAAACGGTGCCCTCAATTGGCCTAAACATTTTTATTTTTTATTTTACGCAAAAGACATTTCGTTTTTATTACATCAGTTTACGTATATAATACACTGAAAAAAATATTTTCCGATATCAAGTAAATATTTTCTCGTTTTGTACCAAGTAAATCATTTTCTTAAATTAAGAAAATATTCACTAGATTTAAGAGTACGTGGTTTGATTCAAGCGAATTCTTCTTGCATTAAGTAAATACTTCCTTGGTTTAAGAAGATGCTTTCTCAATTTAAGAAAATAATTTACTTGATAACGGATATTTTTTTCTCAGTGTAGAAGTTCACCAACACGTATACCCCCTCCCCGCTAGGTAATACATTTTGAACAATCCCGCAGAGAAGGCTCCATGTACAGTATTAATATCGTCGATTATTTGTTTTCACGATCTAGAGGGAAATCCGGGCTGCAAGCCCTGCACCACCGACGAGATGAGATACTGCCAGGACGGGAGCGTCATGGAGGACCACTGCTGCTGCGACAACGGCTACAACGGTGGGTAACAGCGAGATTCTTTCATCGCGAAATAATCACCCGCACCATCGTTCATCTATCCCCTCCCCCGCCCCATCCTCTCTCACTCCCTCTCTATCCCTCTATCCTCTCCAATTCTAAGCGTCGCGCTAAGTAGCACGGAACAGCCCCCGCGCACGCGCGCGCCGGGCACGCGTAATCTACGGTTTTTTGTCACCAAGGCGCCCGATTGCGAAACGCGGGCGGCGGCGGCAGCGGCAGCGGCTCTCCTTCGCCGTGTAATAATCTCGCCGGCGCGGGCGATTCGGACACGCGGGTAGAGCCGCCGCGCGACGGTGCACGGTCGCGCCTCGGAAATTTGGCCTTCGAGCGATCGATGGGCGCGAGAAGAGAAAAAGGAAGGTGGAAAAAAAACGACAGGCTGACACTCGAGGCGGCGAGCGTAGCGTGACGCCGTATCGAGGAAAAATGGATAATAATGGAAAGAGTGGAGGGGAAAAAATCAGGCGCCGAATCGACGCGAATTTCTCAACCGCGGGGCGCCCATCGCGGCAATAACGCGGGCGCGCGCGCGCGCTCGCGACGCGGTGAAATCCCACCGTACGTGGCTTGGGTCTCGGGACAGCCGTCTTACTTTATATACTATTGAATTTTTATTAAATATAGTAGGTGGAATGTTAAAATAAAGATACACGAAATAATCTTTTAACATGAACTTTATTTCAAACGAGGAAAGAAAAGACGTCTGTTTAAACGAAAGGACAACGCAAGACTGAAACTGCATTACTCGAAATTGAAAACTCTGCAAGCCTTTTTGAGAAACTTAAAACCTATATAAAAACTCATCAGGCATCTAGGCAATAAACTCATAAATCATTTGCCGCGCAGGGCAGCAAAGACGCAGATCGTAATAAGACCCAGTGGACACATATGTTTACATCCTTTTACGATACTCTCCAATATTTAGTTTCAAGTATTTTTTGCTTTATTATTTATAGAAGGCTAAAATAATCTAACATATACGTATGTATATATATATATATATATATATATATATATATATATATATATCCGCGAATGCGTGCGCGTGCATGTATGTGCAGCAAACAAAAAGAAAAGAAGTAATTCCCCACGAGCGCGCAAGTTCTGCCCTCGCGGACGGAAGGGCAATCACCTGCGGTCAGGAAGCTAAATTGGCTTTAGAATGCGCGCGCACGTGCGCGGTGTGGTGACACCTCGATGGTGTGTGTGTGTGTGTGTGTGTGTGTGTGCGTGTGCGTGTGCGTGTGTGCGTGTATGTATGCAAGATGCACTCGGCGTCTTGGGCGATAGCGAGTGCGACATCGCGTCCGCCGCGAGGGGTAAAAATTCCATCGATGGGTTGCGGCTGATGCGGAGCTTTTGATTATTTATGCTCGTTCAAGAACCATTGGCGACGAATGCGACGAGGAGGAGGTTTAGAAAATGAAACAGGCAAAAATTGGGTCGAGGTAAAATAAACTTTGTACCTCGTGATCTGTAAGACTACGTCAAGGTGATGCTGATTGCTAAATCTAGATTTGTTTTTTGTGTTTTTCTTTTTTTTTTTTTTTACAAAGTCACTATTTTAGGCAAGGACCTCGGCAAGGACTCGGGAATTACAGAACGTAAAGCTGAGGTTTCGATAATGATGGTTTCGAATACAATCAATGCAGTTTAAATATTGATAACGTTAACGGTTGCCACTTCAGGGTCCTTGACTTATGCAACTTAAAATGATACCTTTATACCTTAACATTTTCTCTTCGTTCGCTATATTTCTACCGTATAAATTGCGGGATAGAGCGGATTCTTAAAATGCCGGTTGTGTGTGTCGCGCATGAACGTGAGATGCGTTACACGCTTTTAATCCATTGTACTTCGCGAAAATGCCATTTGCAAGCTGTGCCTTGAATACGTAGGAATTAATTTTTCTTCGAATCATTACCTATTCGTGCTTATTTTAATTATGATAATTTTCTCGCAACGCACATCGACGATTGAATAGGTTTAATTTAAAAAGACGATTCAAATATATTTATCAGTCGGACATACTACAACCATATGTATTTTCGTACTATATGTATGAAAATTAATTCAAATATTAATAAAATTAAAATAACTTAAAATAGGTTATATATGTAATAATAGATTTTTAAGGTAAAATTTTATTGTACCTTAAAATAGATTTTGAAAAATAAAAAAAAATTAACCCTTTGACATGCGATTTAATTAAAGCTATTTTCAGAAGCGTTTAACATAGTCAAAGAAGAATTTCTAAACTTTTGAACCTGCGGGACAATAAAATTATTGAAAAAAATATAAAAGAAACATCGGGAACAACTTGAAACTAATAGATGTAAATAATAAAGTCACTCTCGATCGGTTCCTCGATTGTCATTATACACGTTCGATAATAATGTAATTGTGGCTAAATTAGCCTAGGGAATCGAGCTTCATTGCTTCGCACTAAATAAATAATACAATACGCAATTTCTGTGATGTGCAGTTCTTGCAAAGAGATCGAAACTTTGAAGAGATCAAAGAACGACCAATCTTTTATATTAATAGGTCGTAGGCGCGCTTTTTGAAGTAACCGATTTACCATCTATATATATGATCAATAAGATAATATCTTTGGCTTTGAAATGCCATATTAAAGCTTTTTTTTTAGAAAAACTGCATCTTTGATGCTATTTTATAAATTACAGGTACTAATTTTTTTTTTATTGAAAGCAGCTTAAATTTTACGTCAACTCTTCCGACTCCGAAGAATATTTCTTCAATTTCTAGAATGTTCTCCCGGCCAAGCATCGGCAAAATTTCAGCAAAATTAAATGAAGCATATCAATGTGGCAAAACGCTTGCCCAAATATTTATGTATCCGGATCGAATATATGCTATATATTTATCGGCTCGACGATAAGCCACCTCAAACAATCGAGCCATTGCCGGATGGTATAAGCGAATCTTTTTCGATATATATATATATATATATATATATATATATATATATATATATATATATATGCATTATCAAGGGCGCGTTGATATATATATATATATATATATATATATATATATATATATATTTGCCAATGGCAAATTGGCGCGGACTTGTCGAAGCGAAACGACACACATGTCAGTCATCAGGCACGCTGCAAAATAGATTTCGATAAAAGCTTCGGCACTGTGTGTGGTGCGTGTGCGTGTGCGTGTGTACATGTGTGTATGTATGCGTGTGTGTATACGTCTGTGTGCGTGTGAGACGCATTGATATCCTGCGCGAGCGTACCGGAAGTTTTGGGTATCTCGTTACTAGCATTTTCAATTGAATATATATATATATATATATATATATATATATATATATATATATATATATATATATATATATATACACGGTTCGATATAAAATTCCCTCGATCGTTCATTATAATTAGAAAATGTGATTGAAATAATTCCGTTAATGATCGCCGAGCAGCGCAGCGCAACCCGAGAAACAGCCTATACAATAGTGCAGGAATAGAATTTCGTATATAAACGAAACACGTGTAAGAGCTCCGTAACTTCGGCTGCAACAGTATATATATCCGTACTATCGAGTTCGCGTCGTAATAATGGTATATAGCCGTCGAATGCAAATTCATTTCCGTAATAACAAAGCATTAATTTGCTCGCTTCAGCAGTGTCAATTTATTAGAACGGTATATTTTATTATTATTTTTCTGTTTTTTTTTTCTATCGAAGGCTTTACATATACAACTTGCGTAACATTATAGGTTTTATTTACAATTACAATAAATTTCAGAAAACTGCGTTCTGAAACGGATATCTTAGCGCATATCCAGATACGGTTTTATAAAGTGGCTGCGATGAATTTATATATACCGATGCCATTGGAAATACCATTTCGGTTATATATTAATATAATGATATATGCATATCGAGCACCAAATAAGAGTCTTATTATTCCGATATGAATAGTAAAGTTATTAATTACATTAGTTGCTATTAATTACATTTTATGACTATAACATATATATATTTCTCATAATTATATCGAAAATGCAGCATACGTTATCAAAGAAGCTCCTATTCCTAGTATGCGGATAAAAGATTCCTATACACATACTCAATCTGCAATTCTCGTTATATTCCGTATATTGCTAAAAGCTCGGTGTTGCGCGCGCGTGCGAGCATTAAGAACGAATAGGGCAGGCAAGACTTTGAATAATGAAGCTCTTCTTTACACTTTCTTGTTGTTGCAGAAGTACTGGGATTCGTCAAGCACACCTGTCGCCTCGGCCCGGAAGCCTGCCGAGTCCGCGCCGGGAATTGCGCCGAGTACACGAGGCTGCGAGAATGCTGCTGCCACTCTTATCTGGCTTCTCTGTGTAAGCGACCTTTTTCTTTTGCTTTTTCGATCTTATAAACGCGATTGCCAATATACGTCTCGCCTCGGCGTCTCGGCCCGTGTGACGACGTATTTCGAGGGCTCCCTTGATTTTTGCACGATCCACAATTTTTCTAATATATATATATATATATATATATATATATATATATATATATATATATATATATATATATAAATTATGTTTTTTTCTGCCTTGCAGGGAAATATTTGGCGGGCGGAGCGCACGCGCTGCTACCACCGGCCTCCTACTCGCTGCTTGTACTCACCCTCCTGGTCGCCCTCTACGGCGTGATCCGATGACCGCGTGAAAAATCAGCTATATATATATATATATATATAATTGGATGCAAAACGCGTTAAATTATTTTTTTAATACTGCCATCAGTTGACAATTGTAACATTATATATATCTATAGCAGAGATATAGTTCTAAAAGAACTATAGTAAATGCCGAAGTTAGCGGGCAGGTTCCTACTTTATCGAGCAGCTGCGCAATAAAATTAGTCTCTCTCTCTCGCGCGCGCGCGCATTATTTGATTACGGGGATATATACATGCTGTATTTATATATATACCTTTCCGTTACGCAAAACTTCGCCTCGCGACACGCGAGCCATTGTACAATCTAACTTTATTACCTCATCTGCGTCTTTTGAGGCTTTGTTTTTTTTTCCATTTTATTGGAATTGTCGGCTCGAACGTTCCTCGAGCCAATGTGGGAACCGAAGCTTTATACAGCATATTTTTAATTCAGCTTTATTCTGTAAATATATTTTAAGCGTCAGAAAGGTAAATTAAATATAAATATTTTTAGATGCAATTATTGTTGAACTATTGATTTATCTGACGATATTAAGCAGTGAATAGCCAAATCGTATGCTGTCAGGAAGAAAGCATGTAATTTATAGAACATATTTATAAATTTACTTTATTATTGTGCAGAAATGGTTTTAATGCTATGAGAAAAAAGTGATGTTTTTATTTAAATTAAAACGAAACATTATTGTATAATTTGTATTATAAGTTGTTATTATATTTACAATATTTTATTTTAAAACAAGTACTGTAAACGTGTAAATTTAAACTGCTGTTCCTTTTATCACATGATTATTAAAAGAAAATACTGTTTTATATAACACTGTGTATTTGTTGACTAATTTTATTTATTACCTCGTTAACTGTATTTCACGTCACAATATTTATATATAATAATTATTATGCTCCAACTTGATAAACTGAATTAGAATTCAATTATCAACAAGATAACTTTAAAAAAATATAGAAAATTTTAAGATATAAAGAAATTTTACTTATTAAATAAAATCATACAAGGTAAATAGTCGGAAATAAATTTATATATTATGGTAATGTATGAATTTATTAAGGCAATTAATTTAGTTGTAAATAATAGAGTTTTTTCTTTTGAGAACATTTTTATGATCAAAAATGTTGTCCAATTAGATGTTATAGCTGATTTAGCAACTGAAAAAATTAACAAATATTTACTATGTTTAAGTTTGTCTTTTAGCCAATCACCCGTCAAAGGTGGGTAATGAACATGCATGGTGTGGTACAGTATTAAATTTTAATTCTCATAACCAACTCAGACATAAGATAGATTTAACTGAAAGAATCAGAAATAATAAAAAAATAGTATTTCGGTTTTCTTTCAAACTAATAACAATTACGGAAATTTATTTAAACTTTAGAATTTTAGCTATTTAACTATTTTTTGATACTGATGTAATTGATAAAAAATTAAAATATTGGCGAATGTTACCCTCTATAATGTTATCCAAGTGTAACCCTAAAAAATTATCTAATATAATGCGAAATTACTTTATTTGGCCAGATAAACAATGCAATTGAAAATTTTGAAATTCTAAATATTTTTACATTTGGCTTTACCTTATCAATTCCGAGACACGCCTCTAGAAGTAAGGAATCTGATTTTTTAACATCTTAATTTATAATCCTGACTTAGGCCCGAGCTTGGATCGCATTTCTGTAAAAAGAAGCGATTTTCAAATTATTCAAAACCACGGCGCCTTAAGAGTTAATAATTTCAGAGATAAGAATGATAGATATTTAAAGTCGGGAATCGTATATCCATTCTGTTGTTTGTAATGAAGATTACATTCGACAAACGGGATGATGTATTTGACAAAGATAAATTATGAGCATCAATGCGGTTTATGAATTGCAAATATTACGTCGGGATTAAAAGAACGTCGTTTAAATCTCCTATCTTCTCTGAATTTGGAAAATGTTGATATTTTCAAGCAAGGTATTAAGATCAAATTGTTCAAGAAAACTGTAACTTCTAGTCGTTATTATATTATTTAACCGGCTCAATAAAGTTTAGCATATATAGTTTCTAACAAAATACAATAATAAATTCTATAGTTTTGCATCTTTTGTTTGCACAGATATCATGCACATGTATATATATCGATAGATGCTCAGCCAGCGTGTAGATGGATTATCTCATCCCGATAATTTACTTAAAAAATATAAATCTCTACTTTATCTACAACGGGTATTACGGCGAGCTGCTATATGCACGCATTGCATCAATGCGTATTTTATTACGGCTGACGGGCCCATTATTTTATGTTTTATTCTATATTTACCAATAACGATTATGAAATTTTAAACAAATAATAAGAATGACTAATAATACTGAAATAAAATCTTTAAATATTCTTCTTACCAAATGAAAAGTTTATACAAATTTTATAGTTTTTTTCACTCTACCAATTACTGGGACATTATTAATTATCAATTAAATTGTTATTAGATTATTGTAAAAATTATTGGCAACAGTACTTATTATAATATCAGTATTGGATTAAACACACACAAATACGCCGATATATTTATTATGAAGAAGGGTTTTTCATGCTTATATGGTGTACTATTTCATTCGAAATATAAGTCAGATTTTAAATAATAATATATTATTAAATTATGTTTAGTTAATAAAATCTAATAAATTAACTGATTAAAATTAAAAAGTGTTCGTTCAGCTGGTGTTTTCATAATTACAATTTATCATACTAGATTTTAACGAATAAAATTAAGAAAAGTACTAATGGTAGCATCAGATTGTAGCCCAATTAATATATAATTTATTGCCAATTATGCTGCAAGGTTTCCATTACTTTAGCAATGTAATAGAATTATTGACAAATTTAATACAATTAATGTAAGTTGTTAAGTAAAACCTTATTATTATATTAAATTTTTTTAATCATTGCATAATTTTTTACTTGTGACAAAAAAGTATTAAAGTATATAATGAAAATTATTTGGTGCTTAGAACAGTTTAAACTCTTTTAGTTTGTATGAAAAATAATTGGACATACCGATATAACTCTTATTATATTTCTTTAAAAACAATTAATTAAAATCATTTTATATCGAATGGAAATTTACACATTCAAATTATATGACAGATCTCCATAAATAAAAGCTAAAAACCAAGTGTTAACGGTTCAATTATACTGCGAGCGTAATATTTTGTACTATACATATAATAATTAAAATAGCTATATTGACTTGTGTATAAGAATTTACAATTAAAGCAGAGAAACATTATAATGATTTGGAAAGTTTTTTCATATCTGAACTGTCCTATTATATACCTAAAATAGGACATTGTAGTCCTATAATTAAAATATGATTATTGTTAAAAATATTATAATGTTACTTATATCTATCGATTTATATATGTATGTGTATATATATATATATATATATATATATATATATATATATATCTATATCAGAAATTTTATTAAAATCTATAATTCCTTTGGTATTATTGGTTTTCAAAGAAAATTTGAAATAGGTTCTATACTATGATTAAAAAATTAATGAATGTCTAAGCCGGTAGAATTGGAAAAGCACCGACCCCTGATTTGTAGATTTATCTTTCGTGGGTACTGATAATTAATGTCATATTAGCTTTTAGCGGAAATTGAATTTTCATGGCAAAATCCATAAAAAATTACCCAGAAAATTTATGGCTTATGGAATTGATCTTTGAAAATATGAAGAATTTGATAAAATGTTCCAAACAAAAGTTGTATATCTCATTAAAATACATATTTTTCGTTCTATCACTTTTTAATCTCTATCAGATTTGTGTACTTATATTTCATAGTGTTTTTTGACGAGTAATTCAGCAATTAGATCTCTAAAATTGAAAATAAAAGATATGCGTGCTTAACAAATAGGTGAGATATAGCGCTAGTACAAAATAGAGAGTTTTTTTGAAAAAGATGTCGATCATACCAGATACTAAGAACAGAATTACAAAGAGTTATAGCAAAACTCAATGTTAAAGTAGAAATGGATATGATAATAATGATTGAAATGAAAAAGAAAATCAAAATAATCTGTGAGATGAAAGAATGAAATAGAAATGAAATGCTCGATAATGCAGAGTAGGAAAATAATATTGAAATATCATATCGGCATAATAGTTTAGACAGTGACGGCCTAAATGCGTTATTATAGCGAACAAAGAGAGAAGAGTGGGGGAGAGGACCGAGAGTGAGAGTAGTAGGGGGGTGATGAGGAACCGCAAAAACAAAGATACCTTAACTGTATTTTAAGGGCACTAAGGGTAGCGGAAAAACAGCTTAATGATAAGAGAAATTAGAACGATTGAAACGAAATGAAAAATATTACGAGAAAAATAATAGATAGTGTATTAAAGAAAGTTAGAGCGGATCTGCTAATACATATAGATACTTCGAAAATAAGATCTATTGAAACGGAGGAGTACATCGACTCGTTTTCAGGAATCTATGTTATAATTAAGGAGTTATTTTTGGATATTCGATATAAAGCACTAAAAAAGACTTGACTAGAGAAGGAAAAAGAAAAAAAATGGAGATATAAGTGGACCACACAGTAATATCATAGTGTTTTTTGACGGGAAGTGACTTTTCATGACAAATCCATGATATGCGGAAGCAAAGAGATGGGGCACGTAAAATAAAATTGAAAATAAAAGATATGCGTGCGAATAGAAGAGATAGAATGGGTTATGAAAATGAGAGATTTAACAAATAGGTGAGATATAGCGCTAGTACAAAATAGAGAGTTTTTTTGAAAAAGATGTCGATCATACCAGATACTAAGAACAGAATTACAAAGAGATATAGCAAAACTCAATGTTAAAAGAGAGGCGGGTGGATTACTTACAGATTCAAGACAAGTTAAAGGTTTAGGCTAGGATGCCCTGTCTGTGCGTTTTTATTTTTAATATATTTAGAAGATTTAGAAGATATATGCAAGAATAGAAACGAGGGTTGAGTGATAATAGGAGGCACAGAAATTTTCAGATGATATTATATTGTTCCCGTTGTCAATACACCGGAAGGGCTGAAGAAGAGTCTTAAAAGACCTAGAAAAATTCAGTAGTGAAAACACTGTACAGGTCAATTAGCAAAAAACAAATGTAATGGTATTCTAAAAAGGAGGAAGGAGAGAGAAGTATAAAAAAATTATGGGGAAAGAATTAGAGATAGTTAATGAATACAAGTATTAGGGTTTCAGATTCTGTACAACTAAATCATAAAAAACGCACATCAAGAATATGATACTAAAGAAACAAAAGTACCTAATGCAGTGCGAGGAATCTGGAGAAAGACAAATATAAAATCATTGAAAAATAGGCTGCACTTTTGGACGCCATAGTTCAGGCAGGTTACTTTTACGGGATAGCAATATGAGCATGGGACAAAAGAGACATTTTGGACTAAAAAAAGAGAGATAAATAAATATGGCACTTGGAGTGAACAACAAAACAGCGAGCTACATATGGGAAGTTGAAGCGGGAAGGCGAAAATTTGAATTGGACAGCTTCAAAAGAGCAGACAGGTGTTGAATGGACATAGAGATTATGGAGGTAAGCAAGTGGCCTAGGAATAATAATGCAACAAAATGAGAAATGGTGATTTAAAAAGCATTGAGAGAACTGAGAGGTGGGGAAAGTATTAAAAAATATTTTAGTTGAAAGGAGAGGAACATCCTAAAAAATATTTACAAAGTCGTGTTACAATGAAACAAGAACGAATAATACAGGGTAACTGGAATAGGGACTACATTATATTATAGGAACTATACAGAATGGAAAGTACGTCTAGAAAGGAAGAAATACCAGGATCAAAGAAGGTGGAATTGTAAAATTAAAAAATAATAAAAAATTAATTAAAGTAAAATACAAATGTAAATAAGGAAAATCAAATTGTTATGAGAATTTTTGTTTGTAATTTTAATACTACCGACAGGCACGATACTGTCGTACCAACGTATTCAATATATAAAAAGATTACTGTAATCTATACATATCATTAATAAAAGAAATATTAACAGAAATATAAATCGATCAGTAGGAACGATAGAGTGTTAAAAAATTCAAAACACACTTAATAACGGTGAAATGTATATTTTTTTCATACATGACATTTCATCGACTATATTCATTGACCACTTTAGGTTTGAAATTAATAAATACTAAATATTACCTGGAAAAGGTATAATAATTAGATTTTCAATAAAGGAAAATTTCTTCTTAATATACGAATAAATCAAATGCCTCTCAAAAAATAAATGTAATAAATATTGTGAATAATTACACAATTAAAAAATTTTTAAAAAAGGCTTCAATTAAAAATTATAGATATTGTTAAAAATATTATATCTTGTTGGTTCTGCGCATGATTTTTCTAGAACCAGTTTTTCCGGCATAAATTGCATTAAGTGTATATAAAGAGATTTTCAATTTTGAATTTTTTTCTCTAAAATTATTGTCTGTACCGTAAATGGATGTGGAACAAAAAAAATGTATTGTAAAAAGATCTCCAATTTTTGTTTGAAATATTTTTTAAAATTTTTTAATTTTCGGAGATAAATTCGAAAAACCATGATTTTTATGGTATGTTTATGGATTTCGCAATCGGAATTTAATTCCCGCTAAACACATCAACAATGTTTCTATTTATCGCCCCAACACATTAGTATAAGACCTTTCAGTAAAATTAGAAGTTTTGAATTTTCGGAAGAGATCATCCATTTCTATTGATTAAAAGCTCTCAAGTTCATCTGATGACGGTGTTCTACGTATGCGGTTCAATGAGTTGCTAATAATAAGAAGTTAATAAAGGTGAATGGTGAATTTGAGATGATTATTAAAAAGATTGCGGTCACCATCTCGTGGTGAAACTGCTCGAGACTAATCAAATTTTTAAAGTTATTTTGAAACTGTATTATTTGAAAAAATGCACAAAGAAATTTTAATCCATTTTCGAAATATATTTTTATATTCCAAAGAAATACTCTTTTTTTATTTATATTTAATACTTTAAATATTGAGTTATATATGATGAAGAATTTTATTTTTAAAACACATATGCTTGTTGGAATTTCATACCACGGCTGCAAATTTTTATTAAAATATTTGAATGCAGAGACTTGTATATTTTATTAGCAAATTTATTGCGAAAAGTTATTAAGAAAAATCAGAAACATAATCGAAGTTTATATATATATATATATATATATATATATATATATATATATATATATATATATACTTGAAGTATATATATACGTGAATATTACTTGAAGTTTATATTCAGTTAATTTAAAATAAAAATTATTGTATAATTGAAAATATTAAATATAATTTTAGATAGCTTAAAAAAAATTGATCAAAAACATATTTTTAATAAATAACTAAAAATGTTTTATTTGGATCTTCGTTTTGTAAAATTCCATACCCCAATCTATGCTATAATTTTGTCCACATATAACATCCATAAAAATAAATAATTTTTTAACTTTTCAAAAAAATTTTTGAATATGATGTTTATTATTATAATGAAAGAGAGCTCATAAACAAGATAATATTTTACTGCAAATTTCAATTTAAATCATTATAGATGTATATAATAATTGTTATATTCTCTTAGAATCTCACCTTTCTAAATCTTTAGAACATCTAGGAATCCTTAGCTATCCATTCGATTCTTTAAAGAGAATGAATAGTATAATGTCATTATTCGTAGAAATACCTCAAGAAGTACAGTATTTGTACAGTCATTGTATTTTCGTTACATAGAGTAAAAAAATTTCTTAGATCCAATGAAATATGTATTTAAATTGTGGTTTTAAAATATTTCATTATGTATTAAAAATTTACTTATTCTAAGAAAAGTTTAATAGAATTAATTATATTGTTATAGCATCAAATAAATATAAGTTCTTGATGTAATGAAATATTTGAACGATACTATTGAAATGTGCATGTGTACACACACACACACACACACACACACACACACACACACACACACACACACACACACACACACACACACACACACACACACACACACACACACACATTGAATTTTAGACATTTTTAAATGTTCATCATTTTGTAATTGCTGCTATAATTAATAATTACAGTAAAATCATTATTTGCATGTATGACTGATTTTACTAAAATTATGTAAGATTGTGTCCAGCAATGTGTCCATTTAACTGTATTGGAATTTTACTATACTTCTTATTATGCATATTAATAAATATTTTTATCCGTCTTACAGTCTTTATACTACAGCCTTTATACAATATAAAGACTGCAAGACCGATAAAAATATTTATTAATTTAATTCACAACGGTCGACATAAGTACAATTTTTAATTTTAACTTATTAGTCAAGTAATAGCATGTCGATATAGTTTATTTTTTAAATATTATATTGATAAATGCAATAAGAATATTATTTTTACAACATGAAATATTATATATAAATTTCATTGTGAATAATTAGACTGTAAATTTATTTAATTTCAACATGTTCAAAAATATTTAAAAAAATGTTTTTTTTTAAATATTTTTCTAACAATTTTTAAAAATTTTCAATCTAGAAACCAAAGAATTATTTATGAATTTTTACAAGAAATGGATTACAGTTATAATACATTGTGTGAAAGCTAATTAAATAAAATTACAATGTATAATATAAATAAATCTCTTAAATAGGCGCATATGATTATAATAAAAATATTAATCCTTATTCATACATTAAAGTGTATTGAAATATGTTTTAGTTCATAATTTGAATAGGTCCTGAACAAGATAAATTTATCGTCATTATGTGCTTTACTGTTTTTTTTTAGTAAAGAATCAAAATTTGACAAACTGATAAAACGTGTTTATTTTGTATAATTACGTTTGTTGATTGGAATAATTTACTTATAATAAAAATTAATTGTAAATATTCGTAATTTATGTGAGGAGAGGCGTCAAAAGGTATCTCGTAGCACTGGCTAAAACAGACACTGCTATAGGACTGAGTGTATGAAAAATCAGAGATAGAAACCCATCCGAGGATCTGTAATTTTTTTAATTTCTATATCCATATTGTCATGAATATACCAGGATCTGAAAATTTTATTATCGTTAAAAAAGAAAAATTTGAAGAAATGAGTAAGTTTTCCGTCTTTAATGACGCACAAAATTAAAGATAAATAAAAAAAAGAATTTAATAGTTTAATTAAAAATTGTCAAGATATTTTGTACATTATTATGAATATTCTTGTTCGCAAACAATTAGAATTAGAACGTTTTATGCTTCTGAGTTTGGATTGGAAAATCCGTGGATTGAGTGGTGGGGGGGGGGGGTACCAGCTAAAGAAACATGTCAAAATGACGCCCCTGCGTACAAGTAAAGAAAATTATCGATATATGTATTATTACAATTGTAGTTTACTGGACGTATACCTTTTATCTTTATTACACACGTGTAAAGGTCATGAAGCTTTGACTCGTACAAATTCCTGTCACCTGTTTAAAAATAAATTATCTCAAAATATAAGCATTATATTATCAGATGTTTTGTTAACAATATCATCAAATAACTTTTATTTAATTTCCAAAATTTGCACCAGAGAAATTTGTTTCGATATATGTCAAAAGAGGGCTTTCTGAATTTTTTATAGTGATTTTACGACTTCAGTGCCGGCACAAATCTGCGTACCGTCCAAGGGCGCTAATTGAGTAAGAGCGCGATATCAGGTATGATGTCAAAGCAAAGTAGAGCAGATTGTGTAATGTAGGGTGCCAAACAATCCAAGGCTCCAGAAAGCAGCAGCAGCTTATTATAGGCACTGAACGTGTTCTCTACGTCGAAGATCCCTTAATGGTGTATAATATAAGATTATCTTAGAACCATACAACTACAAATAGAATGATAAATTAGAATTACACATATTAATACACGTGATCAGATAATTCATTAATTATTTGTTTGGTGTTATCAACGCGCATTTCAGATTTTTCGAGATAAACTCGAAAATCCATAATTTATAAGGGGCATTCTTAGTTATTACAATGAATACACATTATCAATTTCAAACGTGTGATTTAGATTTAAATAAATCGTTTTTGATAATAACATGGGATATTTATGAGAATCGCCCAAATACAAACTAAGCTTTTTTGAATTAAAGTACTAATGTGGTAGCTGAAATATGAAACTATCAACTTTCGATAAGGATGGTTAGCGGTAAAGATAGCTCTATCTTAATGTTTGGATCGGTAATATGGCTTATTCAGTCGTATTCGAGGTGGCCTACTGCACAGTTTTTCAAAAAAATGTTTTTTGAAATATCTTATTTTATAGAAATTGATGAATTTTGAAACATTATAGGTTAACAAATTTAATAAATATTTTTATCGATCTTATAATATTTATACGATACTATAATAATATATAATTTTAATTGTATAATGATAGTCAAACTGTCCTTGTTTATATTCATCCACGCAGAATCTTAAATTACAGTAAATGAAAAAAATAAAGAATCGATACAGTTTGTTAACAAAGACCACCTGACTGCCCTATCATCAAAATTTACCGCATCTTCTAGATGCTTGCTCCGATGGTATGTTAATATGTTAAAAAAATGATGTAATAATATTGAGATAATGGATTCTCAAAAATGGAATAATGTATAAGAATATAATTTTCAGAGTGATGTCATTTTTAAATCCTTATATTATAATAGAAAGCTTCCAGAGATGGCAGTTATTTGACGACACTGATTTCTTGTTTTGCGTTACAAAAATTATAGGTTTTTTTTTTTTTTTTTAATATAAGGCTTTTGACAGAAAAATATATTCAATTTTAATACCTGTTAGATATAAGAATTGGAAAAATTTATCGCAGGCTATGAATAGCCATATCAGGAACACATTTTCAAAGAAAGAATCTCTTACATATACATACGTAAAATTTTATAAGTTATACTTTAAATTAAGATTTTGGATGCTACTTAACCCTTTGAGTTCCTTTTGAAAGAAATGAATGCCAAAAGAATTCAATCCTTATAAATTTGTATGAAATGCCTGGTGTTTATCAGTAATCTTTAAAATAACAATTAAAATAACATTTAATAACGCTTGAGATGTTATCTACAGAAAAAACTATTGACTTGGCAAAGTACTACCTTATTGAAATACATAATTTGACATACCAATATATTCTTATACGTTGAATCGATATATTAGCATATATTTAGCAGCTACAATAAAATATAGATTGTGAAAGGAGTTACTTCATTCAGTCTAACGCAATTACTAGTCAATTTCGATCCTATAATAGAAAACCCGTATAAATACTGTGAAAAATCATTTAAGTATGCGAATATTTCACAATTAAGGATTTTGTTAGTTGATATAATGACGTCTTTGACAATCAACTTTCAAAATTTTTTGCATTTTCGGTTATAAGTTATGTGCTATTTCGTACACAAGAATGTTCGTAGATGCCGAATATGGATTTAACATTTTCAGTTGTTAATACGCGAAAATACAAAAACATTGTTGAACGAAAAATGTTGTACAGGTTCCTGCATACGACATTCTACTTACTCATCATTGAAAATGCAAACCAAAGATTTAGTTGCTATATTAAATGCTTCGTATTCTAAAATAAATTTTGAAAATCTATATCGGATTATTGATTTCGCCAAAAATTTCTGCAAGTTTCATAGATATTTTTCAAATATAAAAATGGAAGAAAAAAATTTCGTGTGGTGAATTACGAAGGGCGAATTACTATGGGATTCAATTATAGTTTGATTTTTAAATTGAAATTTATCTAATAACTTTATTTCTATATCTCTCTGTAATTAAGGCGATTCCGAATAATTCTTATTACAATAAGTAAATAAAATATTTTTAAAATTAAAAATTGTACTTATGTCGACTGTTCTGAATTAAATTAATAAATAATTTTATCGGTCTTACAGTCTTTATAATAATATATATCAGTTAAAATAATGACAGTCAGATTGTCCTTATTTATGATCACCCCCGTAGAATCTGAAATAAAACTTATTAATACAATAAATTATATCAGAAAATGAAAAATAAAAATAAAAATACAATAATAAGTAAAATAAAAATAATAAAAGTACTATTATATGTTAGTAATATTTTTAAAATACATTAAAATCTAATTTTCCTTTCAAAGTTTTCCAAAGGAACAATAGGTAGTTTAACAATTTTAATTCTCTTTATTATACATGAATCATGAGTACAAAAGTATTAAAGAATATACAACTTTAAAATAAAATTTGTATTCTTTCTCCCCTTATGAACTAAGGGTTAATCCTCAGAGTACCGGGATTTTAGATGTTTTCAATGCATATTGTTTTTATGAAGAAGTGATTATAGGTCCCGAATTTTAACCCAAACTGAGAATCAATGTTTGCTAGTCGGAACATGACGCATATGTGCGTCATGCCGGTCCGGCACGGTAATGCCCATGTTAAATTTTTCATAATTGAAAAAAAACTTTTTTATACACATGGAAAATTATATATATATATATATATATATATATATATATATATATATATATATATATATAGGTTTTTTGGGTCGCTGATTACGATTCTGAAGTCAAAATTGAAAAATTCGAGCCGTTTGATGAACAAAATATGATAAATCCTTACTCAGTTTATTTTCAATTTTCATATTATAACTATGTATTTCTGTATAATAATAATAATTAATTATTTATAACAATTATTATTAACACCTATCCATCATTCTTAATCATTATTCAGTAGAAAATACTTGTGATACAATGGTTTATTTTCTGACGCATATATGCGTCATAGCGGTACTTTAAGGGTTAAATAACGATAATTTAATTAATATTCGCTTTAAATGCATTTTTCTTGAAATGACATTTGTTTACTTACCGTAATTGTAGCTTTAAATTTCTTAACTGAGATATATATATATAGGTATAGTTTAAGTCTGTATATTTTCTTATAAAATAACAATTGAGCTGAAGCAGTAAAACAATGGCTGTCGTATTTTTAAGCAGTTTATAATTCGAAGAGTAATCCATAATTAAACATCTTTAAAACAAATTATTTAAAAAGATGTAATTTTAAAAATTAATACGATATTATCAATGCTTGATAAAATTACGTACCTATATGTATGAAAATGAGATTCTTAAACGCGTTAGCGTTCCACGAAGTCCCTCTTGAAATGAAACTATATATTGTCATTTGAACAATTTTAAATTCAAGTTTTCTATATAAGAAATACTAATATGCTAGCGTTACCGGCTTGTACAATCACTATTTACTCTGTCGGCCCCATTGATAGATTTAATCCAATACGCAACGGGTCCTTATTGCGCAGAACAACAACACGTGAGCTACATAATTATTACTTATGATGGATCTTTATCTGGATGTTTCTCAAAGCCATAAGTAAAGATGAACAAGATAAAAAGACATGTTAAACATAGATTTAAATTTCTTTTATGATTACATGCAAAAGCTATTGCGTCTTGCAATGAGGTATTTAAAACGGGGCAAATCTGTGCGCATAGAGGTGCGTATTGATAAAAATTATACATATACAATTAAAAAGCAATTGCAATCGGCGATTGATTACCAAAAACTGAGCCGTTTAATTTGTCGCAATTATGAACTAGCACTTGTTATTCTCATCGCCGATCTTGGACGAGTCCAATCTCGGTTTTACACTCAATTAGCACGAAAAAATTTTCCAACGTCGTATTAGACCTTTTAAAATCTAATATCGATTGGATGTCTTGGAGAAAAATTTATTACCTTTAATGCTTTATCGCGTTCATTTCTATTCAAGTTAAGTGTATATGATTAAGCGCCACGGGTGCTATTACTATAGTAGACTTATTGGACTACTATATAATGGCGTAACACTCACTAATAGGTAATGCAAATATTCTTCTTGAATTGTCTCGGCATTATGCTAATAAAGTGTTTCGAATGAAGTTTATGTGTTACACTTACGGATGTCAATACATATATAATTAATTTGCAACAACAAAAAAACTTACAAATAATAAATAATAATAACAAAAAATATTTTACAAATATAATAAGTGCCATAATTGATATATTGGGATATTTTAGCATTATATTTCAATTCTACTAAAACAATGTAGAGATAATTGCCTATCACCGATTTCTTGCAGATTCATTCGTATTATGCTTCAAGTAATAATAAATGTTAATAATAGAGACATATTATGTTCAGTAGAGAAATGTTTTACTAACAGAGAAAAAACTATGGGTAAAACAGAAGAATATTAACAATTCATATATTATATGGGGATTGGAACCTCTATATAAATGATTTGATAAAGACAACTAATACCATAATTATTTTATAAATTGCTATTAGATAACCCTTTTTTATATTCTTTGTATAAATAAATTTGTATCTTTTTATAAATGGAATAAAGAACTGGTAATGTTTAATAACTTTTCATTGATTAAATAGAAAATGATAATAAACTATGCGAAATCATTGGTGAAGGATTGTAGCAATAAATTGGTTTCTAGAGAATCCTATAAATCTAGAGGTATCTACTATTTTATCAATTGTAATAATAGCAATAAGATTGTAAATTAATTTGAAAAACAAATAAATTCGTGATTCTTTCAGTTAAATTATGCTGATAATAGTGGCAGGTGACGTTCCGGTTTTCGTGCCATTCACAAGTAGACTAAACAATCTTGTAAGCTATATGTATGGGCCATTCACCTCAATTACGATACCGACTTCCGAGTTCGACTCAGGTTCGTATTAGGAGGCGTCAGCTTCTCGCTGATTAACCTGATAAGATTTTTTTATCTTGCCCGTAAAAATTTCCAAAATAAGCCATAACAAATATGGATATGAACAAGAAAATGGAAAAACTAATGAATCGTTCGGTTTATTGGGATTTTTAACAAAATCTTTTGTATTATTTGTCTAATTACTTTGGTAAATTTTATGTCTATATTAATATAAATATATATTTATTGCTATCTATTGTTAATAATTTTTATAGATTTAGCTATTTGTGTTGATGCCAACTAAATATAATATACAGATTAAATCTATAATGCCGATCATCTATTAAATAATAACAAAAGCTATTTTTTGTGCTGGTAAAGGATACAAATTTGATATAATTATTTTTCAGGTTTCCAATTGGAATGAATTTCTATATTTAACCAATGCCTTTTCCGCGTACAAAAAATACACTACAAAAATAAAGATCGTCCCTTATACAACGTAGAGATTACAAATCCCAGAGACTAAATCTATATAATTTATTGCACTTTTTGTAACGATCAACAAATGTTTTATGATAAAATATTCATCACAACGACTTTTGCTAAACGAGGTATATTACGATAAAATTGCCAAAATCGGTGATCGACAAATCATTGCTGATGGTATTTTGATAGAATTCACCTATTAAAGGAAAGATTAATTGAAAATACTAAAAACATGAATCTTTTTATCATTTGCTATTAGAAAAATTTTTTTTTATATTACATATGATAATTTTAAATACATTTATTAATACAAAATGTCCTGTCGGAAAATCAAAAAAAAAACCTTACAGGGTGTGATGAAGTGTTTTTTAGATATAATTTTTTGAGTAAAAAAGAAGAACTTTTGATTATGATCTTTTATTATCTTTTGAGCAGTCCTTATCTCTAATTGCAAAGGCGTTAATCTGTTTACTCTTTATAAGTGCCGAAGTCGGGACTTACAGAGTTGGTTGAGACAATGATATACAGATTTCGATTCCCGTCATAATCGATGTTTGGGACACATTTTACAAAATAGTATCAACCGAATACTTCATTGGTTGAAATTTAGAGCACTATATGTATATTACTTCGTAAAACTATATTCCATTAAAATGGTAATAATAATATAAAATAAAGAAGCTATCCAAATTTCTTAAATATACTTCAGAAGTGTGTAACGAAATGAAATTGCGCACAGCATGAAGCTACCTTAGAAACTCCTAGCTTATCTCAAAGGCTTCTTTACGTGATAACTGACTTTTGTTGCTGTTCGATAAATCTTGCAACAAAAAACAAAATTTCGCTTTCTTTAAACTTTTTCGATTTGACCGAGCTCAGTCTATTCTTCAGCTATTTGTTATTGGTATAAAAATGACCAAACTCTTATTAAAGGACATAAACCAATTTTCATTTATTCGACACGGTAGAGCTTCAATCAGAGGATACGTTCAAAATAACATTTTATTGTATATAGCGATTCTCTTAATTTATAAGACTTATATAATTGACCAAATTCCTGCAGTATATGTTAACCAACTTCTGTTGTAATATATTTGTAAACCAAAATTAATATACCGTAGAAAATTTGATTTCAAATAGCCAATGATTTTTACAAATTATCTGGATTTTAGGGTAGACATTAGATGCCGGTCCCAGTATTGCACCAGTCTTCACGTACTATTAATAATGGACGAACAATAGCCGTATCAAAATAAAGCATATATCCGTTAAATAAATGTAAATCCGCGCTTTAAGTATTTTCAACGAGATTTTTTCTTGATGCAATGATAGACCGGGATTCACCCGAATGTTGAACGTAAAATTAAAAACTTTCCCGCGAATAAATCGAAAAGTTAGATAGGGACGGCGGTCGGTGTAAGAGCGCAAAACCATATTTTCTATTATCGGAGGCCTATTTCGCCATCCTGGAACGCGAATTTAAGCCGCAGACAGAGAATGCCGCTCGGCCCCTCCCCCGCGCAGAACCGTCGTCGTCAAGGTTTAAGGTCAAAACCATGCGCGAGATGATGACTGTTTGTCACCTTAGCGCAGCGGCAGTTTATGCCGATTAACGAGAATTTCAAGGCCAGACGGAGCTCGCACGTGCGCCTCTAGGCATTCGGGGCGACAACCCTTCCCCTTCGACTTTCTCCTACACACACACACACATATATATATATATATATAATGAGCGTGGAGGAGGCATCAAATTTTTATAGGCGACGACGCGGATTGGATGTACATTATACATATATATATACACATACGCACACACTTCTTGTCTGCGCTTTATTCTTTTTTTGTTGCACAACTATACTCGATGCTTCCTTAAATTTTCTCAACCGCAAAATTTAATAAGAATAACGGGACGTTTCGCGTAAAGAGCGCTTCCCTGCAATACCAACTGGAGTTATTATTTCTCTTTCTCCCGAGGGTTATATATAACGTTTTTCAACAAGTCAATAGTCTTGAAAAAGTATAATTGACTTCAGGCGAAATTTAAGAAGCTTTAATTAAAATAATTCGGAAGATTTTTATTATATATAAGTTTCATTGTTTCCCGAGCTCGCAATTTCTTTCTGACCCCTTTTATTTTTTACATTTATATTCTTCCGAAGAAAAATGAAATTTCGTCATTAATATTGGCCTTGGGCTGTCATTGTTATTAAGATGTAATTGGCACACAAGTATCTGTGCGTCTGCTGTTGTTATTAATATTGTTATTATTATCGTTCTTGCTAATGCTCTTGTTGCTGCTGCTGCTGTTAATGTTGTTACTATTGTTGTGATCGTGGTTATTGCTATTATTCCTTTTATTATTTTTATTGTTGTTGCTGTTGTTGATATTGTTGCTTTTAATATTTTTATTATTTTTGTCATTGTTTTTGTTTTTAATATTTTTATTATTGTTGTCATTGTTGTTGCTTTTATTATTGGTATTGTTATTATTATTATTATTATTATTATTATTATTATTATTATTATTATTATTATTAATATTATTATTGCTGAATCTCTCGACAACGTATGCAAATACGGAGGGAATAAAAAGAGTAATCAAAAGCAAAAGAAACCGAGAGGTAAAGCGGAAAAAACCATTTAGCGGTCGTATTGAAAGTTATAGTAAAAGAAGAAGCTTTGTACACGTGCCGTATCGTTGACACGTGCATCCAGTTTGACCGGTCGTCCTGTTTGGAGATTTTAGTCTTGGCGCGGCGCATCGACCGAATTATTTTAGAGGCCGCCTTCCGCTTCCCCCACCACGATGTCCTCGTTTAATTTTTATCATCCTTCACAATGATCTGCAATATGGTTTTGATCTTTTTCTTTTCTTTTCTCCATTCATTGATATTGCTTCGAAGGGCAAATTTAAACGTGTGTCGCTTTTTAAACGTCTTACATCTTTTTTTTATTATTTTCTTTTTTTTTTTTTTTTATTATTAATTCCAAAAAGAACGATCACTGTAATAAACTTCGACATTTACTTCGGCCCCGACTAAAATGATTTCGAGTTAACAAACGAAAAAGTTTCAAGAAATTGTAAAAGAAAATTGAAAATTTTTGAAAAATGCAGAATTATAAATAAAGGCACATTTACACTCATCTTCCTAATATACGTATACAAATTGTAGATAAAGGGAAGCGTAAATTTTTATATTATGCAATAAAATTTAGGCGTTAACAAAAATTTATGAAAAATCCAATAGCTGTCTAAAAAAATTTATCAGCAAAGAATGCACGGAATGAAATTATCTAATGCATACTTAATCGTGCTGAAAAGAATCTATATAGAAAATTTAAATGCTAAATGAGTATAAATAAAACTTTATCGTTCGATAATAATGTTCAAACATCGTTGAAAATATTATTCAAACGGTCGGCTCGAACATTAATGAAAAAGCAACTACTTCAATACTAAATAAGTGTGTGTGTGTGTATATATATATATATATATATATATATATATATATATATATATGTATGTATTACTTGGCATCTAAATAAGTACAGTTTATTGTTCAGTCCAGCGTCCAGCTAATGACCAATAAAATGACAAAAACTCCTTCACTGATACATCATACAGGACTAAATATATTGCAAATGTTACGTGGGCTCGGACGTATGCGTACGTGACTCAAATAAAGGTTGGCGGCCCACGCGCATTCACGGTTCTCCTTCTGCCCGAATTTCAGCGTTTCCCCCCAAAAGACTAACCGGCCCAGACTCATCACTTATAAAGATAAATATCGATGGCTCTACCATTCTAGACACTCGGCACGCGGTATTTTTACGCGTTTAGTTTTTTTTTTCTTCTTCTTTACTTTCGTTGCAAATATCGTTTACGCGCATATAGTTGGAAATATAATGAATAAACAGCTATTCCTTTGTAGCGAGCGACACCGAGAATCGTCGGACAGGCGTAATATTTAGGCCCGTGCGCTAATTCATATAATAATTAATGTGGCCCTACATTATGGGCAACGCAATTGTTATTAAATCTGTACCGTGGATAGGAATTTTTTCATAAATCGTTGGTCGGGAGAAAACGTTCATGGCATTCCTTGTTTATAATAAATCCTGACAAAGATTTTCTTGTAACTTAATGTTTTATAAATTATTTCACATCATTGAGAGTGTAAAAAATTTTCACTATAACAAGAATTTTAAATAATATTATGTTAATTTCAAATTTAAAGCTCAAAGACATTGATAAATATTTATTATAGTTTATTTTAATAA
The DNA here is from genome assembly GCA_018907035.1 of Sycobia sp. Sy_11. Taxonomy (NCBI): domain Eukaryota; kingdom Metazoa; phylum Arthropoda; class Insecta; order Hymenoptera; family Epichrysomallidae; genus Sycobia; species Sycobia sp. Sy_11. The sequence goes on from JACCIC010000005.1 coordinate 5,720,162, forward strand.
GTCTAAATACTTAAGATTCAAATATAGATTTTTAAAATTTAATTAATTGCTTATATATATGCATGATTGTATTTCTTAAAAATGAATGAAATAGAAATATAAGATCTTATTGACACATCAATGTTATTTTATTCAATTTGAATATCTAGAAAATTTTAATATGTCGACAATTTTCTTTGACGGCTAGGAAATATTGAAATAATATCGATGATATTCAATTGAGAAAGACTGAGACAAAGTCATTGAAATTCGGATGAACAGGAACATTATAATACTTTACAGTTATAATAGTATTAATAAAAGAATCAAATTTAATACAATCACGAATTAACATTCCGGCATATATTAAAATTTGATAAATAAATACATTTTTATCAATTAATATTACATACAGATTTTAGATATGATAAAAATTGAAATAATATTTGATATTCTCTATTAGTCTGTAGTTGTAAGCAAATGAACTGTCGAGTGGGTCACGGTATTATGATAAAAATTGATATTCAATAAACATGTTTCATGTGTGAACCATTAAAAATTTGTTCGACAATAGATTTTTTTCTACATTAGCTATGAATTATGTATTTTGTCTCAATTATTCAATAGATTTATGTCACATAATTATCAATTTGAATATAATTTTTATTTATTATATACATATATATATATAGTATATATACTTAATTTATTATTTCTAATAGAAAGAAAAAAAATTGGTTACATTATCCATGAAATTAGTATTAGGTTAATAAATTAATTATAATCTCTCTATAATAAAGAGATAAATAATGATCATTGACAGTCATATAAAGCTTATGATAAAATTTCATCGTTAAAAACTATACTTTTTATGATTGATAAAAAGTAAGACCATCATTCGATGACGGATAAAGATCTATTAATAAAATATGTTATTTTGATCAAAGTATAGATTCAAAGCAGATTTCTAAATAAACTAAAGAATTATGTAAAACATATATATCCAACCGATGAATTCTATATTAATGGATCTTGAACTGTTCTTATACTATTTATAATTTTAAGAATATACTGATAGTCCGTTATATATATATATATATATATATATATATATATATATATATATATATATATATATATATATAATGAATTTTTATTTTTAATTATATGATTAAAATTTGGAAAATTAAAAGAATCTATTCGTATTAATATTATATTATTTTAACGAGCTATCAATTAATTGTATTGATATTTTTTTAAGCCACACAGCTGCTTCAAAAGTTTTATTTGGAAATAAAAATGAATTTCGCTTGCTTTTCATTTGATTAAACAAAAGATGAAAGAAAGATTTCGCGCAGGTTTTGATGAAGCGATTATATTTCTTCAGAAAAAGTTTCCTAATAAATCTCAAAGTATTCTCTCCTACCTGTAAATATGGTGTTTCTGAAATAATTATAATATTTCGATTTATTTATAATTTCAATAATGTATATATAAATTGAAATAAAAACGTTGCAAAAAACATAGCATTAATTATTCGAAACGACGATTACTATTTAACTTGATTATAAGGGGTTGTCGATAACAGAATAAATTTACAATGAAAACAAAGCTAATGATTTCATTCTCTCTGATTTACACTCTTATTATGTTCTTTATTTAAGTCGGTGCGATTTTTAATTGACACAATGTTTCAATGCAGAAATTAATAACCGAATGGTAATAAAAGGCTATATTAATGAGGCTTGCGAGGATATGGTCATCAAAAAATACTTATATCTATATATATTAATACACGATAAATCTGAAGAGTAGGAATTAGATTAATTTATTTTAAAGATTTAATCAATATCAAATATAGTATTAATAGAGATTTTAAATTTAAATATTAAATCACTTTCTAAGATTATATTTAGCACTGTATATATATATATATATATATATATATATATATATATATATATATATATATATATAGGCACAAAAGTGTTATTAGCCTTTAGAGCACGCGGCATTATAAGATAAACAGATTAATGAACCCGCGGCGGCGTTAAAGAGGCTATTATTATCGTTTTGGCAGTAATGCAAATTGTAACGCCCTTACGCCCCTTCTTCTTGCACACGCTATTTGTGCAAAATATTATTCTTTTTCTTCCAGCTATATAATAATTTTGTAAACGAACGATACACATTTCATATGCGGATCACGCGCTGTATGTACTTATAAATAGTCAGTGGCGTTTTGACAGAACTTGTATTTGAAGAAAAAAGTTGTTCGAATTAATAATATATATATATATATATATATATATATATATATATATATACACGTATGCGTGTGTCGCCTCGTGGAAATGTACTGAAAATATGACGTCAAAGTTACGACATACGCTCGGAGAAAGTCGATGATCGATTGGAGATGAGCGTTACAATGAGCTCGAATCCTCGACCATTATCAAGTATCTTATATAGGCACATTTAATGAACGTCAGAGCTGAATCATATCGTTTAAAAAAAAAAAAAAATTTTCTGGCGAAAATAATTAAGCTAATATTGACGAACACTACACAACGTATTTTGCTGTGTTTTTGGTTTTTGAAAAACATAGAATACGGGTTCGTTAAAAATTAGGATATAAAATTAATACTGATGTATATGATATGCATGGAAATTAAACTTGCCATTACTATTGAAACAAACGAAAACGTACTTTAATATTTATATAATAAGGTATGTTATGTTGCCGGGGGGTGGTGAAAGAACATTCAATTTTTGGAAACCATATTTCCTTTGTTACTGCTATATAAACTGAGCGGATCTAAAAAAGAGTTGAATAAAAAATTCATTTAAAATTTTCAATAATTTTACTCTGGAACTGATTTAAGAAAATAAAAAAAAATATATATATATCTATATAAAATAGATTTCGGATGTTATCGCAGCTAGCGCGCAACGGTGTTCTTTTATTCGGCAGTATTTGATATCTGGCAGACGTTCTGACGAGGTTGTTCATTTTTGGGTCAAATGATATTATAAGCGCAAATCTGGCTTTGCCATGCTTATATTATGTTACGCATTCACCTATTTAAAAAATATATAAAACACACACACGCACACACACTCAAAATTTTTTTATACGAAAAAATTGCAGGCATACAGGTATTTCAAATTTTAGAATAATTATATATCTGTATATATAACATTTGCTTGCGTTGCATACTTCCAAACGCTCCATTATACATTTATCATATAATTTTCTAGTTTTTTTTAAGTTGCACATTTATATGATTTGCATGCAGGCAATTTTGCACTATCGTAATATATAAGTCGTATTATTGAGCGGGTAATGAATAACGTAGGTCGGAAATTTTTCGTATAATTTCTATAAAGGAATAACCTCGTTGAATTTACAATGAAAATTATACGGATCCCTATGTAATATAAAGATCTACGGTAAATCGATGATGTACGCCATACAGCTCCATTGTATAGATCATTCTGTTTTTCGATTTATGGAATGTTTCTATAATTTTGCCTTTGTTTAATATTTTCTTCTCTCATGACGTGACACCCGACGTCAATCAAGCATTAGACAAATAATTATAAATAATAAATTATATGTGCCAAGGTGGCTATGACATATATATATATATATATATATATATATATATATATATATATATATATATATATATATATATATATATATATATATATACATTTTTACAGAATATTGTAAAGAATAAAAAGATGTGAAAGACCCTCCGAAATATATTTCACAAATATGGCATACATTAGATCAATTAAATTATTTCATACTATTATATTTGTATACTTGTATAAGATAAAATGATTATCAAAGAATATATATATATATACGAAATACCGTATAATCTTATATATTTGGATACAGCGGCATATACCTAAATCCGAGGTGAAATCTGTCATTCATTCTTGAATAGTAATAATTTTACATACATAACTGAATGATAGAATAAATTAATTAAATAAATATTAATAAACATACATATCTAAGTAAGTTCATATCTGCCCGATACCGCTCGGATAGCGAGTTTGATGTATTACCATTGATGAAGAGGCCAACGCCTCGGTTCATACACGCAGCATCCTCGTATAACAGAAGCTTGCAGTATATAGTATAATTTAATTGATATTATTTATACTTAACAGACTCTTTTATCTCATTGCGCATGCTATTTTCCAAACAATCGTGTTTAGTTCATTCAGATGACTGTTCGAAGATGTCCGTATATTACAGTCATTGCATATTGGTTATTTCACAATTTTTTTTTTCTTTTTGAAAATTTTTAATTTTGCATTCATTGCAAAACAATTGTAGAAACAATTGTTGAAATGATATGTTGCACGCGCAAGTATAAATATTAATTATCTGGGAATAATTGAAAAACATACTGGATTGAAAAAAATAGCTGAAACACAATTGTTTGCTTGAGAAACAATTTTAACAATCGAATAAAAATAATATAAAGATTGGAATTATTTTCTTCTTCATTTCTTTAGATCTTATAAATCGCAATACATCCCTCGTCTCACCATGTTTATGAAAATATTTTATATTAGATTTCATTTAATCTAATAAATAAATAAACTTTTTCAAAATCAACAATTGCTCATATAAATTGGTTAATACATTGTTGGATTAAAATCAAGATATTTAGAATTTTATTCAGCTTTTGTATTATTATACCTTTCGCGTATATTCTATAAAACACTGAATTGAATATGAAGATATGGAGAGAGAGAGAGAGAGAGAGAGAGAGAGAGAGAGAGAGAAATGTCTATGCTTAATAAATATATAATATAATCTGATGATTACTATAACAATAGATTGTCTGTTATAATTGAATGTGTCTGTCATTCAACATAACCGAGCAAACTGGAACAAGCAAAATCCATATATATTTCGAATTTACATATTATTAAGTACATATGCTCTATGTGTGTCTATTATACAAATTTACAAATCATCTACATAATAATTGTTATACAAAGTTAAAAACATGCGAGTCACATAGAAAAAAAAGAGTCAAACCGATAAGATTATAAAGAATTAATTGTTACTATTGTTTCGAAAGCTAATGTTTACAATGTCATGTATGTATATCTATATATATATCTATATATATATATATAGATATATATATATATAGACATATATATATATATATATATATATATATATATATATTATATGTATATATATATAGATTTCTAGAATGCAGTACCATCAATGGCACGTGGCTAATCTGTCACCCATGATCAGAGCTGCCAGACCATTTTTTCCAAAATCGTGTTCACGATTTAATGTGCGTGGGTTAATTAATATTATTATCTCGCGCGCGGTATCGGTCCCCGGTCCCCATCCGCCGGTTCAGTAAGTAATATGCGCTATGCGCGTGCGGCGAGTCTCGAAAGTGGGATAAAAATGAGGTTCGGCACGTGGAAATTTATGCCCATGAGGCTGAACCGCGCGTGCGCGTGCGACACCTCCGCACAGTCACACGTATAGAGAGAGAGAGAGAGAGAGAGAGAGAGAGAGAGAGAGAGAGAGAGAGTGAGAGAGAGTGAGAGAGAGTTAATACGCGCGCGATTCTCTTTAACAGAGGATGACTTTGCTTTCGGTCCCCACCTTCCCAGTATATATGCTCATCCGACAAATATGTTGAGGCTTCATGTATTACACGCACACGCACGCACCCATATCCGCACCCCCCCCCCACACACACGCACATTTTCATGGATTAAAATTTTATGTACGTGTAGTTTTAGGTGAAAATTTGATCAAAAGGCTGGACGATATCTGTATAATTGTAATGAAGCCATGAGAGATCAGATTTCACGGCACTGATATACTTTGATTTTAATTATTTGTATATTATGCGCGTATATAATGTACGCTCCGTAGTATTGGTGTACAGGCATTTATAGATTTAGAAGAGACAAACAAGTACTTATCATTCGCAACCGATGAGATCGATCTTGATTTGAAATATAGCGAGACATTCCTAACAATAATGAATAATATTCTTTTTTTTTGTGTATAGGCATAGCTATTTCCATTTATATATAGATACTTTAAGGAAGCATCGCCAAGATTAACTCTATTTCTGATTTAGTTTTGTCGGGTGTTCGTCAGTTTTGATTTTAATATCCATATAAAGTACATTACATAATAGAAAATACTTATTAAATTATTGAATTTATTTATATTATGAAAAAATTCGATATTTTGTATTTCTACTTACGTAAATATCGATCTTAATTTGGCTCTTGCACTGACGGGGTTTTACTACTTGTTTGAACATGTAAATATATATAACTTATTCTTTGATTTTTTTAACGATTCGATAAATTTTTAATAGTATTTATAGGTTCAAAGAATCAAAGAATTGAAAATATTGTTCAGAAATATTGACATAAGATTTAAGATCCGTCGGAACGAAATCAAAATTAATGTTTTTCAAATACTATTTTTCCTTTCATTCAGTTGCTGGTGCTACTAAATTTTTTTTTACAATTGATAGAGTATAATTTTAAGATTCCACGGTGGTGAATGTTCAAATACAAATGAACAGAAGCTTCAAAAGAGTCATGTATCGAATTGTGATAATAATTAGGTTCGGAATATAAAGGAACTGTACAATATACTGTATGTAATAAATAAGTCGATCATATTAAAAATGTTCAAATCAGAACTTCTCTAGGCAGAAAATTCGCTCTTTTTAACGAATCAAATATTTTCTTTTTTAAATGATTTTATTGATACTGAAATGAACGAGAAGTTAATTTCGTTTAAAAATATCGAAAAAATTTATTTTACTGAAAAAAAAGAGTTCTTAGATATGTAAAAAAAAGCAGCAGGTAAAATGACACAAGTGTAATTCCAACGACAGAGAAAAAAAGCAAAACGTCACAAATCGAATAAGAAAAAAAAACAAAAAAAAAACTGTCGAAACAGTAAAAAAAAGTAAAAGGCATTGAGTAAAAGCAATAGGTATATTTACAAAAAAAAAAAAAAAAAAAAAAAACAGGAATAGCTCTCACAAATACGTGTTTACATAATAATGGAGAATATACGTACATAGTCGTATTAACTTGTACTATTTTAATACTGAAAAAATGAAATAATTGTTTTGGCTGCTGGGGGTTCCGAAAGAGATACAATTAAACCAACATATATGTATTTATGTATAATAAAAAATTGTTGTGGCTTCTAAATGTTAGACAAATTTTTCATTTTGTTAATAACGATTATTTTGTGAAATAATTTAACAGATACCATTTCTAATTCATCCTACTCTTCCGAATTCATATAAAATTATTATAAATTGACGTATCTGTCGTTCGCTTCGCCTCTGCTCTCTAAATGTATATATAGTGCTAGTTTGCGATAGAGCGTGCGAAAAATGCCCAAGGCGAATTTACGTAATTGCTGTAACCTAGCTAACGAAAAACCTAACTGGTGCACGAATTACGTCATTTTCTATGGAAAAAAACGATTTTTGTACCTCGGCTAGAATACTTTTCAACCTTGTGTGATAAGTCTAGCGATTTCTTAGAACTGCTTTGCACGGCCTCGGACGATATACCAAACATCGATGTATAAAGTTTAACTTTACGATCCGAGTACGAAAAGAACCATTAATGCATCCATGTCTTGAATTTCTCTCACATTCGGCCTCTGCTATCTACATACAGTTGCATTTCAGATATATACTTTTAGGTAGAGTATGTAAAAAATACCCGTTTCAAGGCTTGTTGCAAGGCCTCTTAAAATACCATATTACGAACACGTGTTAAAACAGCGCAATTTTCACATACTCCATTGAATTATATTACCGTTCGCATTTTGTCACAGCACCTGTTCACACGAGGCCGTAATGATCCACTTTGGAGTCTAATAGGCACGAAAAGTACTATTTCAAAAATCAAAAGCTCGAGTCCCCTATCGAGTATATATATATATATATATATATATCCTTTATAAAAGGAGGCATTTCGCATATCTTCGCGTCACGTCGCCTCGCGAAGAAGACGCGGAAGACGAGCGAGAGTACGTACACTCCTCGACAAATTAAAGAAAGAAAGAAAGCAAGAAAGAAAAAAGAAAGAGAGAGAGAGAGAGAGGAGAAACTGGGTCGAAGCTCGTACACGCGCGGTGGTGAAACGTGTATCTGATGCTCCGATCTCTACTGGTTCGGCCAAACATTCTTCGGTGGGACGATTATGCTTCTGCTTAACAATGACATAACGCGAACGCCCTGCGTTTTTTTTTTATGTACAGATGTATATGTGTGTAATGGTCCGAAGAATGCCTAAATGCATAATAATTGCTCATGCCTCCCTCTGTATATATATATATATATATATATATATATATATATATATATACATGTGTATATATCATATGTATATATATATATGTGTGTGTGTGTGTGTGTGTGTGTAAAGGAGGAGATGCATCTCGGCCTATGCTAATTTTCGGGCTTTCGCGCAGGCCGTATACATTCACTCGGGGAATAATCTACCAGTGCGCCAAAAGGCGACGTGCGTGCAGTCTCATACACAAAAGTGAGATATAACACGAGCATCTCGGTAAGTGAATGAAAATTTTAAGCCGCCCGATCATGTAATACATAAACGCGCGTGCACTCGGATCGGATGCATAATAATAATTTATCATCCTCGAATCTCTCTCGCGACCTCCGCGTACGCGGCGATAGGGAGTTGCATAATAAAAGCGCTCGATCCGTATGCGCTCATCGTCGCAAGCTCCTCCCATACGAGTGATCTTTCGTATGCATTATACTCGTTATTTTGCGAGCTGCCGTGCGCTCGTCCCCGCCCTCCCATAATCATTGAACACTGGCACGTATCGTGTGTACTGTCGAAAATCGAACGATTGCAACTGGAAGCCGATTGTGTAAGCTAATATGAATTAAATTATCAACAAGAGGCGAAATTCTACGTAAATTTTTGACACGTATTGGTAAGCAATGCTGAAACATTATTATCACGGGAGCTTGGAAAAAACTCTAGAAAATTATCAGCAGCTTCTTTACTTCCTCCAGATGTCAATCAATTGAGCACTCTATGCGAATTCTACCATAGGCCACTAGATGTCTAATGGCCTAGTTGAAATATTATTTCAAAGTGTCCGTCAATATTTGTAAAGATTTTGTTGAATTGTTTGCTTAGAGCTCATAAATATCGCCATAATTTATTCACTAAAGTATTGAATAAGAATTAACAAAGTATTTTTTTAAATAATAAATTTTTTTCAGTTATACCATCAGCCGCTAGGTGGCGATCTATATTTTTCTTATTACATCAAAGCAATCGTTCTCAGTTATTGATACCAGTAAGACCGCAGATGGATCATTGGAATTGACATATTCCGACCTAATACCTTCAAATTAATATTCTTAAATATCTCTTTCTTGTAGGTCTACACTTTCTGGTTGCATGTAAAGGTAAGATTGACATTACTTACACTACGTAAGGTGTTTTTTTCAAATATTTTATGTTCTTTTGCACAGTAAACCATGTGCAGCTTAAAGAAGAGAAAAATGTACTGTGTAAGATTTTTCTTGCATTTCTTACAAGATACAAAAAAAATTCTAATGTTACAGATAATATTAAGGTAATAATATCTATTTTTTCGACCTTTTTAATGCTTTTATTGCATTAATTCAAAACGACCAAATAAAATTATTATGCCTTTATTTCTTAATTATATATTAAGTATAACCGGCAGTCACTGGATGGTTTACTTATTATATACAGATATCTTATTAATTCCTTTTGAGAGGAAACCA